>JBCNYG010000024.1:29756250-29766509 GCA_039654305.1 Porochilus rendahli
TCTCTCTCTCTCTCTCTCTCTCTCTCTCTCTCTCTCACACACACACACTCTCTCTCCCTCTCCTGCCTCCCCCTCCCTGTCTCACACAAACACACACACTCTGTCTCTCCCTTAGTTTCAGTTTATTAAGCTTTTTTAGTATGATCATACACATGTACAGAATTGCCAAAGCGTTTCAAGAAACATGAACATATTTCTCTCTCTCACTCACACGTACACACACACACTCTCCCTCCCTCTTTCTCATTCGCACGCTCTCTCTCTATCTCTGTGTGTGTGTTTGTGTCTGTCTGTCTATCTCTCTCACATACTCTCTAACACACTGTCAGTTTTTTTCAGTTTTAGTTTATAGAGCTTTATTAGCATGAACGTACATATGTAGAGTATTGCCAAAGCGTTTTAAGAAACATATGGGAATGTATTTTACTATCACTCTCTCGGTCTGTTTCTCTCTCACTGACACGTACACACACTCTCACACTCACACACGCTCTCTCTCTCTCTCTCTCTCTCTCTCTCTCTCTCTCTCTCTCTCTCTGGGAGTCTGGAAAGTGTAGTGAAACGCTGGTTTTCTTAGAGAACAAGTGTTTCCTTATTTGTAAAACTTGATATAATCAACTTCATCACCACAATAACAGTAAAATAAATAAAATCTCCATTCTTCATTCAGGTTTAAACAGCAGCTCTCTGTGACGTGAGGTCAGCAAGTGTATTTTATTAATTTATCTGACTGTCTCTGAAAACCAAGATATCTCTGACATTCCCACTGATATATTTTTGTTCAACACCCGAGTCGGTTTGAGTTCATTATCAGTGTATATATCACGCGTGGTAACGAGTCCTTTAGTGATGCATCACCCATAAATATAAATGATTAAAGGTTCTGGGTGTTTGAAGAAAATGGTCCACATATTATGAATGGTGCTATCAAACAAGATAAAATCAACCTTTCATTCATTTGCTGAATTGCTTAATCCTACTAGGTCGCTGGGAGGCTGAAGCCTATCTCAGCCAGCTCTGGGCGAAGACTGGTTACACCTTGAACAACTCGCCAATCCATCGCAGGGCGACACGCGTAACCCTTCGCACTAACACCAAGGGGAAATCTGGAATCAGCGTAACGTGCATGTCTTTGGACCGTGGGGGAAAAACTGTGTACTTAAAGGGAACCCACGCCAGCACAGGAAGAACATGCAAACTCTCCACACAAATGCCCTTTGCAGATCCCGGGGACTTGAGCACAGGACCTTCTTGCTATTAGGCAGACTTGCTAATCACTACATCACCATATGACAGGTTGCTCTTCATGCTCTTGTCTTAGTATGGTATCATTCTTTAGTAACGGATGATACGTTGGAGTTTCTACAGCAGCTGCACGGCATCATCTGAGATTGCTAATACCGGAGTTGTTATGCTTTTTAACAAAGTGAAACTTATTATTGTTAGGAATGTAGAAGGATGTTATTTATGAAAACAAAAGTCTTAACCTAAGCTATGGAGTGTTGGAAATATTCCATGTTGGAAATGGGAATTTCTATGTGAATTAACAAGAATACCTGGAAATTAATGGGAAATAACTGGAAATGTGAGAATTCGTACAGACTGTATTATATACAAACATAATTATAAACACTGTGTTTTTGTGGGTAAACACTCCTAATACAATTTTTAAAAAGTGACATTTTGATTGGACACAAGCACTAATCTGACTAACTAATCTTCACTCACCTGTAAGCTACATTAACCTAAAGCAAAATGTGAAAATTGTGACTAAATTAGACCACGGGGGCAGCCGTGACCGAATGGATAAAGAAGTGGGTTTGGGACTGAAAGGTTGCTGGTTTGATTCCCGAACCACCATGAAAAAATGTGAGGTGGTGTGGAAAATGAGCAGCACCTTTCCCTTCCTCTACCCTCATGGCTGAAGTGCTCTTAAGCAAGGCACCTAAACCCCAACTGCTCCCTGGGCGCAGCAATGTGGCTACCCACTGCTGTGAGTGTGTGTGAACACTGTGTGTGTGTGTGTGTGTGTGTGTGAGATATTGAGGGAGCTTGGAATCGTTATGCCACAATTTTCCTGATTTGGAAAACGTGATCAAACATGGAAATAACTAATACTTAAACATATTTAAGCATAACAGAACCTGATGCGCAATGAACTTGGAAACATGAGTCCTTCAAGTTTCTTCTCTTGCATGCACCCTGCCTCCTTTTTGTACCCCACTTGTGCTCCAAGCGTGCTCATAAATTGGCGAGCTCCACACTTTTTTTTTTTTTTTTTTTTTAAGTCATGGACATCGTTTTTAATATTTTTTATATTTTAATTGCCCCTTATATTCTGCCCCGAGCACAAAACATTTTTCTATTGTCATAAAAAACTGAACCGGTGTTTACAAAAGCATTGTCAGAAAGGTCGCACCCTTTATTTTTCACGCCTGTCCAGTCATAGCGCTTCATACCCCACGGCTGCTTGCTTACGTTTCTGAGATGCCTGGCTGCTGGCGCACGCAGCTGTTACCATAGTTTCCTCCTCCTGTGTGTGTGTGTGTGTGTGTGTGTGTGTGTGTGTGTGTGTGTGTGTGTGTGTGTGTGTGTGTGTGCACGCGTGTGTGCGTGCGTGTGCGCGCGTACGCTGATGATGATGATGATGATGATGATGTCAGTGTGCACGCTGAGCAGTCCATCTCTCTCTCTCTCTCTCTATTCCACTCTTTCTCTCTTCCTTCCTCATCTCTCCCCATCTCGCTCACCCTCCTGACTCAGTGGCAGCGGAGAAGCAGCTGTCCTCTCCGTCTCTCTCCAGATCTCATTCTGTTCTACGTTACGAGCAGGTAGGCAGCCTGACACAGGGCTCGCTGTTTCAGGGACAGGACTTCTCTCTTTTTGGTTTTGCAGTGTGTATGACTGTTTTTAGGTGTGTGTGTGTGTGTGTTATAAAATATCTGATATGTGCTTGAATTTTATGAGATGTTGTGCATAGAGTGCTGAGGGTGTGTGAGGAGAGGAATAGGTCTTAGTACAGTTTCGGGGACGTCTCTGGAAACTCAGCTGTTTGTTGGATGTTCTCAGAGCTGTGAGTGAAAGAGAGAGAGAGCGAGACAGAGAGAAGATCAAAAGGAATGGCTGTATATTTTATTTTTAAATTGCTCTTATGTGCATTTCTTGGTTCCCATTTGAAAAATAGATTGCATGCCTTTTGCCGCTGCATGCGCAGCCATCAAAATCCAACTTAGCGTTTTCATTTAGGGCAAAAGTGTTCTCCCCGACGGCGATCGAGATGGTACATGGGAACAGTTACAAAATGAGCCATGACTCTATATTTAGTTGTATCATTTTCAGACAGATCCCAGTTTGTATATTTCACACTGTGCTGAAGTTCCCTTTGCATTTAACCACAAGTCTTAATGATGAAGAAATGTATAACTTTAAACTTCATGGTGCGAGTTAAGACGTTTATAAACTGTTTTCTGTAATTTTGCTCGTGTTTTGTTTCAATTCATTAAGTATTTGATTTGTTTAAGATGATATTTAATGTCTTCTGGTGCATTTTTGGCGAATCATTATTTTGTGGGTTATTGATTTTAATGCACACAGAATCGACTTGTGGTTCCTGTTTCTGCATTTTATCCTTCGAGACCATCTGTTACTGTCTATTCTTCTGAATGATCTGTGAAATGATGTGGCCAAATTAAGACGGTCATATTTTTTTGTATTCGTGTTATTTACAGTTTATTGCAGGTTGAACTGTCAGTTTGTTGAATGATTCATTTGGTAAATAGTACTGCGTCAGATTACTCATCTATTATAAATTTCTTTAAAGGAATGTGTTCTTTGTAATACAGTGTTGAGTTTTAGTAGTGACTCCATTACACTGTGTTGTCTTTTATTTTTTATCCTCACCCCCCCGATTGAAGGTTGAAGGTTTTTTCCTGCCAGAGTTCTGCTCTACCATTTTTCTTTTGTTTACTTGTTAAACATTGTCCTGATAGTAATGGTTCAGCTTCATCTTATCTCATAAAGTACACATTGATTCCCCCCCCCCCCATTGGCTCCCATTCTTCCTGCTTGTGTCACAGACTGAGGCTGGTGTCATGTTGGCATATGGACAGTTCCTGCTGCTGGAGTGGCATCTCCGCCCCCAGAGCTGCACCACAAACATAGAGGCTCCTCATCTCTCTCTCTCTCTCTCTCTTTCCTCCCTGCCCAGCCTTTGGCGCATGGCTAGCTTTCGCCTCCATGCTTTCTGCGTTTCATGCTCTTGGCTCAGTAGAGCTGCATTGGTGCAGTGGGACATAATGATTTCCAGCACTTATTTATTTAAATAATCAGATATAGAGAACAATCATGGTGAGAAACTCTAACCATTCCGCAACAAATTCCACAAATAAAAACCTAAACACATGTTTCTGTGAAGCTGTAACAGATGAGCCGGAATGGTTCAATGATTACACAATAAGCACTTCTCATACAGCTGGGATCTTTAGTCTCGGAGATTATGGGAAGAGACAATACAGTAACCGTTCAACATGAAGCAACACCTGTCTCCCAGTGCCAGTGTGAATGAACAGGGGGACCAGGGTAGGCTGCTGTGTGATGAATGGATGCCATAGGGAAAAGGCCTTATTTACAAAGCTGAGGCCAAGACGGCCGGTTCGCTGTCGGTCTCCTGAAGCGGCAGAAGTGCACAGGAAAAAGCCAGCAGAAATGTTTTGAACGGAATCACGTCCGTGCCTTTGGCATTCAGTCGGGCACTAAATGTATAAATTGTTCAATCACTGCGCTTGTCAGCTGAGTGGTTTATAAAACTGTGATATTGTTGGAACATCACCCTGAAAAGTGTTGAGATTCTTCTGAGTTAAAAGTGCTGTGGTGTTTAATGTAAAGCGTTATTTTAGTATTATTGTTATAAAGTAATAACATAATTGCACACTTCCTGGATGACTGTAATTAGCCGTTCAGGATGTTTAGATACCTGATTTCTTTGTATCCTTATTTGAGTGAAAGCTGAAGCTGGTCCATCACATCATTAAGCACAAGGAACTCGACACCATTTCAGTCTCCGCTGCCAACAAGTCTATTTAATCTGGCTGCTAATGTTTATACCTGAAATAAAGTATGTTTTAAACGTGAACAAAGCTATTACACCATCACATTTAGGACATTTGACCTTGTTGTGACCATGAATTTGTTTTGATTCATTTCAGAAATTACGTAATCTGTTTGGAACGGCGGGATGTAAGGCATGATGTACTGTAAGTCATTCATTATCACGAAATAAACACCAAAAGGGGCATCAGAACCCCGACACACAGCGGTGGGTTCTTGCTTCACCCAGAAGGAGATTATTTTGCGATAATGACCAGCTTGCTTTATGCACCTCACTAATTACACAGTTACCCTTGTAATGACTTATGGAATTAATAAAATAATGATGTAAAATACAAAAAGAGAGATTTTATTTGGATTTACAGATAATGATGAGCTTTGTGTGCATTGTGATAAACTATAAACAAATAACAGACCACTGAATATCATAATTAACCAATCAGACCAATCTGAATCTGTATTAAAGTGATAGAATAACATGCAGCAGACTGCCCGGGGAGGCTGCAGCCTGTCTCAGCCATGTCTGGGTGAAGGCGGGGTTTACCCTGAACAGTTAGCAAGACCATTGCAGGGTCAACACACACACAGAACGCTAACACACACACACAGAACGCTAACACACACAGAACGCTAACACCCACACCAAGGGGCAATTTGAAAGAGCCAATTAGCCTAATGTACATGTACATGTCTGGACTGTGGGATGAAACTGGAGAACCCGGAGAAAACCTATGCAAGCACAGGAAGCACATGCAAACTCCACACAGAAACGCCCGAGCCCCGGGACCTGAACCCAGGAACCCTCCTGCTCTGAGACAGATGTGTAAACCACTGTGCTACCCATAACAGACTGCTGTTATGTGAAAATAATGCATGCTGGTGTGCTGTGATACGTTGTACAGATTTAGAAAAAAATAATGTATTCAGGTGAGTGTAATAATAAAACCTATTGTCTGCCAAGCAGAAATAATCCACACCTGACCAATCAGAAACCTTTCAGCCACGCCGTGATATAATTCCACAGAAATCCTGTTAACATTTCATCCACTTGTTCTTAAGATATTACACTCATTTTGGACTGACGCACAGGAAGCATGAAAAGGAAGCAAGCTGAAGTTATTTTGTGCAGCACAAACAAATCATATAAATGCGGTTTTGTGTTTTGTTAGTTTTTGAGTTAAATGTGGTTTAATTCACTCTGGCACTCTGGGGCATCTGGACTTGTGACTAGGGCTGTAACAAAGAGGAGAATTGGATCAATCCATCGATTTTAAAGATAACAAAAGAAACGAATGAACATAATGAGTTCATAAATGTACTGCTCCTGATTGGAATTGAACACAAGTCTATTATTACTGATGATACTGACAGATGAAAAAATATGTTTAAAACAGTAGGCCAATCCCACATTCTGAAAAATTGGTCACATATCGAGCAGTGGTTTTGATCCTATCACACCGCGTTTGGTGATACCGTCACATATCATAATGTTGCCTCAAGAAGCAAAGTTGTATTGTACATCATGGAAGTGTGAGGTTTACACTTTGAATACTGACACATCCACGCTGGTGACATTGAAAATCAGAACTCAGACAGGATTTTTTTTCTTTTTTCCACTGAGTGAAAGTGTTGAGAATGAGAGTGTAATCACAAACAGAAGGATTGTTATTCATTTTCCTGCATGGCAGAATCATATCAGTTTATACACTGAAAATGAAATGTGAAATGGACTTTTTAATTTGCATTTTAATTTCTGCAGCCTCTGTAAAATTTTTGTGCATATAAATGCAAATGCAAAGTGTTTTTTTTTTTTTTTTCTTTTTTTTGGGCAACTGAACTTGCGTTGATTGTCAGCACTTATTACAATTGCAAATGGATTTATAATTGGCATCAGGATTTGAAAAAACTAAATATAGCATAACAGTCACTGCATGAGGGAAGCACGATTGGATAGTGAATTAACCATTAACATACCTTTATGGAGACTCAACTTTTTACATTAGAGTTTGGGAAACTTCATGTGAGCTTTGCAGGAAACCTAGACAAGTTTACTTTTCCTGATGTAAAGATGTTCTAGTATCCTGCAGGGCTGTCTGCCTACTAACTCAGAGTTAGAGTTAGTAACTAATTAGTTATTAAGGCTAGTTAATAAAGTTAATCTTTATTCTCATTGGGTTTCAGTTTCAGTAATAATACTAAATGTTTTTTTTTTATTTATTAAATTGCTCCCCATTATCAAACAAGTCGGTGATACAAAACTGCCAATCAGCATCAACTCAGCGACGTGACAGCCTTATTGGGTTTGCTGTGGTGGGGATGCATGAATGCTGGACAGACACGGGACAGCAAGGAGTGCCAGTAAGAAGGCTGAACCACTTTCAAAAAACCAAACCAGAAGATCAAATGTGTCTATAACGTAAACACATGACCATCGTTTTATTTAATACCTGTTGATATGAGTGCCAGCATCATAAAGGTGTAAAGGAATACTTGAGTAACTTGGGCAATATAGAAAGAAATTGAGTTTAATTCACAAATCTTCACTAAAAAGTATACAAAGGACATAGCCATATGGTCTGTATAAATGGTTATTGCCACCAAAAAAGTGCTTTTAGGCTTTCGCTATCAGCAAGAGATCAGACTGTCAGTTCTTTTGACCGTGCAGGGAAAAGAACACGTTTTTCGGCTTGGTCACCGTACATGTATGTGGTTGGAGATTGTGGTGGAAAACACCGGAGTATTTCCTCAGTCTCCTGTACTCCAATCAAAAGGATTATTTCAATGATCAGTCTTTTTCCTAAGGAGGCTCATTTGCCAGCCCCATTCTCCTGAACACTCCCCTGATGCACAGATCTTTTTTTTTCCCTCAGACATATGTTTATCTGAATTGCCCCTAATTTACATGAGTTTGATGAACAAAACAAGGATTTTGTCATAATGAGGCTGGTGGACTGAACCTGAAATTCATCAGGCAGTCCCATCAGCCCTGGCTACTCACTCATACTTAGCACAAGCCAGCATACTGACGTCCAAATAAAAATTATAATGAATAAACTGACATTCAGGAGGAGATTGAAAATGTTCATGCTGGAGAAAGACTCTCTAAAATTAGCTCTCTCTGTTTTCATCATATCGGTATTATTTATTTATTTATTTTTGCAATTCACCACATGGTGGGCCACATGGCATCATTACAAAATGTCTTTTCTCCTTTCTCCTCACTCTTCTCCCTCTGCTTCTCTCTGTATGTATACAGCAACTGACTGTACCCATAAGAAAGTGATACAACCAGTTCATGATATATAAAGTTATATTTATTCTCCCTCGTTTTTTAAAAAACACAAAATCCATGTAGCTCAGGGATTATATTGGGATAGATGAAGACAAACATCACATTACGATTTTGAAAGCATTCCTATCACGTCATATTAGTTTGTTCACCAACTGGCATTAAAATGTTAAAATGTGTGTGTGTGTGTGTGTGTGTGTGTATGTATGTATGTATGTATGTATGTATGTATGTATATATATATATATATATACATATATATACATATAAATGCAGCATATGTTTTACCCTCAGTTTATGTGTTTTATTTGTTTTTTGGCTGACACTCTGAATGAGCTTCCTGATTATACCTGTAAAAAGTTAGAAACTTTGGAAAAAATTGGAATTTCACAGTGCCAGCAAAATTCTCCGGTGATGTAAATAATATGCAGTTTAAAGATATTTAGGTTTATCATTTATTACAATAAAAACTAAGAAATTGGTAAATTGTACAAACATTAAACTTGCGTTTCTGTCAGTGTTTTCTTACTGTGACTGCAGAAATACTGATGATTCCCATGATTTTCACAGAAGATTCTATCGCTATGCTATCAGTATCGTAAAATCGTATTTCCCATTATATTATATTTACCATTCCACTGATCAACAGCAGATCAGGGGGTTTATAGGACTCCATTTGCTGGCAGGCTCTGTGATTAGATTAGTGTACTGTGATGGAGGCTTTCTGTCTCTCGGTTTCTCTCCCTCTCTTCTCTCTCTCTCTATCTCAAGCTCTTCATCTTCTCTGCATGTATTTTTCATGAAGCACAAACAGCAGGACTGAAGATTCACTCTGTAGAACCTGCTCACAGGATGCTCAGTGATGGAGAAGGTTAAATATTCTTACTTGCTTCTTTGTCACTGTGTGTGTGCAGGTTCTGAAAGACGCCTGACACTGTATCTGTGATATGCGCCATCTAACCTGAGGACGAGTGAGAATCTGCACGTTCCCTCTCACCTTCCTCCTCCTTCCACTCCTCCTCCTTCACACTCGTTCTCCTGCCTGTTTACTCTCTGTCTCTCTCTCTCTCTCTCTCTCTCTCTCTCTCTCTCTCTCTCTCTCTCTCTCCTCTCCGTTGTTGTGGCAGAGGCTGTGCCCCAGTGGGAGTGAACAGAGCTTCCAAATACGACAGTTTTCAAGCTGAGTGAGTGAAAGGAGAAGGAGGAGAGAAGAGAAACGGGTGAACCTGAGGAAAGTCCCGCCTTTGCTTACCTTTGAGCTGTGATAACAGGAAGAGAGGAAAGAAGAGGAGTGGAAAGGAGAGAGGAGGGTAAAGTAGAGGAAGCCTGGAGCCTAGCTGGACCTAACACTCAGTGTGTGGACCCAGAATAAGTTTGATGCAGTGAGACAAGCGAAGATCAGCTAAAGGATCCATTCCGTTTACTGAAGCAACTCAAGCCGAGTGAGGGAGTGGGAGAGCAGTGAATATGGGAGTCCTGCTGTGTAGCGTGCTTGTGCTGGCTCTGATCTGTCACAGTCATAGCTACAGTGTCAAAAGCCCTCTGGACAGATACAAACGGTAAGAAACTTATTGTGTCGATAAATAAATAAATAGTCATGCACTTATTCAAAGAAGTATTTCACCCTCATATTAATATTTGATTGATCAGAAGCTTTTTTTTGTAAATCTCTGGCTCTCTTTATGACAGTATGAATTTAAAATAAAATGAAAAAATTAATTAACATTTAACATAATTAACATATACATAAAAACTTTTTTTTTTTTTTTTTTTTTTTTTTGCCCAAAACCCCACCCCTTTTTTCGTTTTTCCCACTTCCAATCTTCCACACCCCCCCCCCCCCACCCACCCCCCCTCCCTCACC
>JBCNYG010000024.1:29776018-29802259 GCA_039654305.1 Porochilus rendahli
TTAGCACTCGGATATACAGTATGTACATTAAAGGCACTTTGAAAGTAAAGAGATAAATAGCAGCAGCAGAGTGGGTATAAACTAGGGTGTAAATGAAAATGAAATAAAGTGCTACAGTGCAAGACATTCACAGGGTTTGTGGATTCAGTTTCATTTTACAGAGCACTAATGTCCGTGTGAGAGTCAGCAGAGGGGGAGAGTGTGTGTGTGTGTGAGCGAGTGAGTATGTGGCTGTGATCCAGGAACACAGTGAAGCTGACAGTCCCAGGTTGTGGAGTTTCAATACTAGCTTGTCTGGGAGAACAGGGTTGAAAATTTCAGCTGACGTCTACGAATAGCATCCTGACATAAGTGTTAGAATGCTCCAGGTGGGTCATGGCTGAGTGGAGTGCTAGCGAGACAGAATCCTCTGTAGAACGGTTCTCCCTGTAGGTGAACTGAAGGCAGTCCAGACCAGCAGGGGTCCTTGATGTGGTTAAGGAGGATCCTCTTGAAGCTCTTCGTGATTACGGGGGTCAGGGCAACCGGGTGATAATCGTTGAGGCAGGTAGCGGCTGATTTTTTGTGGGCACATGTGCAATTGTGGGGGACTTAAGGCAGTCAGGGACCTTACTGAGCTGCAGGGACAGGTTGAAAATTTCCTGGAAAACTCCTGCCAGCTGGTCAGCGCATAATTTCTGGGTCCGGCCCGACACCTTGTCTGGTCCTGCAGCCCTGGTGATATTGATCTTGCTCAGGGTAGAACACACTTGGTGCCGCTGCAGGACAGGCTGCTGCTTCTCTGGCGAGGGAAAATGTACAGTCTCCCTGCTGTGTGATGAGTGTCAGGCAGAGTGGGGTCACAGCTGACCTGCTGATCGTTGCACTTGTGGTCCGTGAAGGTTCTTATACCTCCCCACATGTTGTGCGGGCTGTTGTTGTTGAAGAGCTCCTCAATGCGCTGTTTGTATTTGAATTTTGCCAGCTGGATGACCTTATTTCAGTTCTTTTTGGGCCCTTCTATAAGCCAGCCTGTCTCCTGACCTGTAGGCTGTGGCTCAGGCTTTAAGCAGGGACCTTGTGGGACTGTGCCGTCCATACATGGCTTCTGATTGGGAGAAGCCCTGATGATCCTTGTGGGCAGGACAACGGCAGTGCAGAAATGAACCGACTTTATTCCTCTAGGTCAGCGTCCTGTTATTATAAATCTAATAGTGTATAACTCAGTCTTACCATATAACACTAAAAACATTATTTTTTAACACCTGAGGAGTTAAAGGTAAAGGGCATTGATCAAGGACCCTGCTGTGATACGTTGGCAGTGCTGGCATATGAACTCATGATGAACCAAACAGAGTGAGCTTTTATTATAGGAGAAACAGTGTAATATCATTCATAGAGGTATAGTCGGGTAAATAATCAACACCTGGCAACTTGTTTTATTCCTTACGTACACATTAGACAGATTTGGTGTCTGGGCCCATTATTATATGTGTGTGTGTGTTTTTATTTATTCTCTTGCTTGTTTGTTTGTTTGTTTATTTATTTATTCATTCCCCAGTGGCTTGACATCCAGATGATCAAAGATTTAATAGGCTCTTGTGCAGAATCTACGTTGTGTGCTGCACCTGTTGTCATGTTCTGGCTCTTATCATCCTAATCAAAATGGAGGTGTTTGCTGTTCTACCCGCAGGGTAGGTGATAGAACGACGAAAGCAGTCCTGCGATGCAGAAAGCCAATCAGTTGCTCTTTATCCACATAAGCTTTCTTCAGTGCTGCTCAGTGAGGCAGCTAACAAGAGCATTGATGTTAGCCAATGGTGGCAACCAGCCACAAGGATAGCTGTTGCCTGCTTACAGTGTGCGTGTGCGTGTGTGTGTGCTGGTGGGGAAAGTGTTAGCTCGAGGTGTGTGTGGTGCAGGACTGTCTGACAAGTGATGACTTTATCCTGTCTTCTTGCTGTCCAGGCAGGGACTAAGAATTTTCTCCTGAGCTCTGATTAATGGCGAAGCATTGTGCCACTTCATTACAGACTGCTCTCAGTGAGGACTGAGTGTTAATGGTTGGGTGTGTGTGTGTGAGGGAGAGAGGGACTGTAAGTAAGAATTACTACCTACTGTGCACACAGATCCCCTTCCAGTCAAAGAGGATTTGACCTCAGTCAAGTCTTAAATATCTTCTGTAATATCTCTGTGTAATCTTCTTTCATGTGGATTCTTTCAATGTGGATCCTGACACATGCTCTAAAGGAGAAATAGTAAAATATTATTAGTGTTAGATCATAGAGAATTTATACCTGCTCTGAGAGTTTTGCAGGAATCATCAGTACTTTTTCCCTCCTCTCCATTATCTTCGCAAATGGATCATCTGCCACCAGCCAGTTCTTCTCTATCACACAAAGGGCAACCGGGGAGGGTGTTGACTATTGCACGCTTTTCCGGAGACATGTGAAGCCAGATTGGACTTTTCAAGGCACTGCTGCATCGCAGGGCAGCATAATACAGAGGAAATTGCTGCCTGCCCTCTTCTACATACATGTGCTCCCAGGCACCCACAATCGATTAGTGTCTGTCTGATTGCCAGAGGGGAGAAAGTATGCCGTCCTTCTTAGAAAGCACAACTGTCATCATATAACCACCTTTCATATCCTTTTTACAAACATAAAACTTGTTCAGTGATGCTTTTGTAACCGCTCAATATATTGCAGCACTATATTGTTAAAAGTTCATTTCCACCATGGTTTTTAAGATACAAGTGCATTGTGTGTAAAAGAGCAAGAGCTGAATTGTACTGTATTTTGTAGATTTTCATTCATTTGGGACAGAAACGGCCATCAGTCAGACAAGCCCATGCATTATTTATAACTCCATTAAGCTTGCCCGAAGAGGACATACAGAAACGAGCCGTCAATCAAAATCAGTGCATTGATTTGCCACCCAGGTGCTCCAGTGGAGGCCATGTTGCTGACTTTTCAGCAGTACAATGATACGGTTTGAGTTTAGAAGCCGGAAGCAGAGTAAACGTGAATAGTTCAGTGAGTGCAGCACTTCAGCAGTGGTCTGACAGCCTTTTAAAAATGTACACATGTGTATGAGAACACACAAATCTTAAATTTCAAACTGGGTTTGTTTAGTGGTGTTTGCTATGAAGACAGTTATGTGTGACTGTAGTACTTTCTGAGAGTTTCATAGATATTCTCATTATTTCCTCACTGACCAACTACATCATTATAGGAACAAGGTTTTAAAATGGTGGTTTAAATCTGTAGTTGTGCCTTTTAAAACTCTTTATGTTGCTATTTTTGCTATTTTTTTTCATAAAAAAAAAATTAAATCAGCCATTTCAAATGCCCTAATTCAAACTGCTTGAACACTCAGCTATTCTACATGAAGAAATACATATCCATGATCATGACTGATACAAAATTTGCGTCTGTTTAAATAAAAAGAAACTTAAAATCCCTTAACATATATATGATAGTGTAAAAGTGTAAATCATGGGCAGTTTTAGAAAATTAAGAAACTGTAATTCTAATAAGTTGCACACTGGAACACTGGGTAGGATTTCTGCATCAGTACCCAAGGGCTGGAATATGAACTTGGGTGATAGTGTATGTGGTGTTTCGCATGTTCCCCCTGTGATTGTTTCACTCTGGGTTAACCGGTTTCCTCCAGTTTCCCAGGAACATGCTGGTAGGTGTATTGATTTTTTGTGAAATAGCTCCCAGTTGTGTGTGTGTGTGCGTGTGTGCAGGCGTGTGTGTGTGTGTTTGTTGTGCTCTGGGTTGTAGTGACATGCCATCAAGGGGGATTAATTCCACACTACCAGGCTGACCACAGCTCTGATTAAATGAAGATGAATAAACAAGTATGACTGTATGTGTGTAATAACTGGATGTGTTTTTATTACCAGAATTATCGAAATGTTGCACTTTTTGTATGTTTCATTTACTGTTGCTGCACTCTAATAAATCAGCCTTGAGCTGTTCTAGAATTGCATCAGGCTTGTTTTTTCCCCCCGCTTATAACTGATCCAGAAGTCCAGCCTGATATTGATCCTAGATTAGTGTCATCTGGAAATTTGTGGTTTTGTTGTAGTTGTTGTTCTTTTTTGGATAAATATGAAGTTGAATGATAAAAATGAGTTGAAGTATGACACGGTATTTAAATATCCACTGAATGAGGTGTATTGATACATATTGCCCACCCCATTTTAATATGCTTTTTGTGAAGAAGTGTATACTGCCTAGTATGCTTATGTATATCAATCTTGAATTCTAAACCACTGTTTCTGCTTTTTCTATCCTTAGTGGATTTTGTGCCCCATGCCTCCATGGAGACTGCCCACCACATGCTCTTATATGGCTGCAGAAACCCCTACGCCACCAAAGGCTATTGGCAAGTGCTTCATTTTTCCACTTGAGACTGTGATCGATGTCCCTAATACTTATCAATTTGCAACAGAATTACATGGTTTTATGCAGGGCAAAATGAAGGAGTATTTTTTGAAACAAACGGATTACGCGTTTTGTCATTGCTGAAGCTGAAAAACAGCCTTGTTGACTGTAATTTATAAACTTATGGAAACAAATGGAGTGAACAGATCATTACAAGCTGCCGGAGACCCTTAATTGATTTTATTTAGCCTTATGCACTAATCTTAGTGACGTACCATTAAGAAACTTGAGCAGCTCATTCTGGTTTTGAAGGCTCCAAATAACAGTAAAGGCAAATGATGCGTTGCCCTCCTGAGATAGGAAGAGAGACAGCACGAGAGAGGGATTGGGGAAGACGCTAATAAACCCGACTGTTACCAGGGCAACCACATTCAGCTTGACAACATGGATTGTTAGATCTGCCCTATGGGGCTGTGGGTTAGATGAAGAGGTGGGGGGAATCGCTCATATCCGCCTCACAGCTCTTCCCCTTCATCCTTCTGTCCTTTCTCTTGGGTGTGTGTGATAAGCAACACAAAGGCAACATTACAGTCAAGTCCAGACCGTTTCAAATCAGAGCATCAGATGAACCATTACGCACCTCTGCAAGGAAAACCAAGCCTCTTTATCAACACATTAATGAGACCGCAGCTCAGTCCTCTTGCTTCTGTTATTTTTTGTCCATGAAATGCGGGTGATAATAACACACTTTCTAAACTGTAAGGTAATATGTGTACTTTTGGATGCAAGAGCTTACTCGCTTGCTTTTGACCTGCATATGACTGGATGTTGTAGCAGATGTTTCTGCCCCCGGTCTTTTTTAGTAGAACTGGCTTTTCATCAAAAATTAATCTCTCTTCAATCCTCGGGATTCCATATTCCACCAGACAGCATCAAACATTCCGTGTGAAATGCCTGCGAGGCTCCAAACATCAAGAATGCTGCAGAGGATCATTGAGGGGAAGGAGGCATAAAAAAATAGACCAGGTCATGTGACTTATCACACTCAAATGCTGCAAATCCAGAGAGGTGGGAAAGACATCAAGCGACTGTTTTTATACGCATCAGCCAGGATACGCAAGTGCAGATGAATAGAGGATGAATCATGTTGAAATGTAATTTTTAAAAACACACTTTTGTGAAAGCATTTTAAATATCTGAGAGAAATGGTTTAACTACTGTGGTTGCTTATTCTTAAAGGAAAACCAAGACCCCTAAAAAGATAGGATTCGAGCATCATAAAACTCATAAAACATCTACTATTGTGAAATATGTAATCTTTATGGTTTTGACTTTTTTGGCTACATGTGGTTACAATCACATGCATAAAATGAAGTATATAATTTTTTGGTTCTTTCAGTTTCACTAAAAGCCTATTTTTTTTCCCCCATCGTTTTTAAAATGTATTCAAAATCTTCTAAAATGTTTGGGATGAAAAGACTACAGTACTTACAAAGAGCACAGCTGTCTTTATGACAGCATTTAAAAAGAAAACGGTACTAATACAGCAGCGTAATGGATAGTCATTCATTCATCTTTAGTAACTGCTTCTTCCGTGTCAGCATTGGGGTAGATCAGCATAGATTTTTCTAGGACCCCCCCTTTCTGTCCAAAATTGCATGAGTGTATTCTGTTGTTATATTTACATTAATATACAGTATATTCAGATATAGTGTAGAAACATATGATTTTAGTCTCCTGCCTAATTTATTTAAAATGTTTTCACTTTCTGTCGTATCTCATCAAGGAAGATAATGACTGTCAACATCAGTGTAGTTCTCTGAGGAAAAGACTTTACACAATTACAGTTTACAAGATTTCATGGATGAAGAAAAGAAATTCTAAGAACTTCCCTCATCTGATGTATCCGTGTATCCATCTATCTATTTATAGGTCTATAAAATATTTACAGCATTTGGCATTTTACAGCATATTCTTTTTGATATTCTGAACAAGTAAGCCAAGATGAGTTGGTTTAAGTTTAAGTTTTATTACTTATCAGATTTTATTACTTATCAACATTTACATCCCTGGTATTTTGGCACATGCCCTTATCCAGAGCAACTTACTTTTTTCTCATTTATAGAACTGAGAAGTTGAGAGTTAAAGGCCTTGCTCATGGGCCCAGCGGTGGGAGCCTATTGGTACAGGGGCTTGAACCCCTGACCTTCCAATTAACCCAGAGCTTTATCCACTGAGCCACCACTGCCCCCATAAAACAGACCTTTGACCAACATATTTTAATATAAGTAAGCACATACCAGATATGTGAACTGAGCTCCAGGACGGTTTACCCAGTCTATTTGCCTCTTACTGAACATCACCACATTTTTTTTTCAGACCATCTTTTTAGATTGTTTTACATAAATAGTTAAAAATTACAGCAAGTCATGATTGGCTGGAAATATCTCACAAGTATAACCATAACTGTAAACAGCTATTCACTTTATTAGGAATAGATCTGCACCTGCTCACTCAAGTAATTATCCAAGAAGCACTCAAATATAGGTCTGAATCTTTTTTAATGTTTACATAAATCATCAAAAAGGGATCTCTGACCATTCCATGTAAGTTATTTCCATACAAATTGGTTTGAATGTTTCAAAAACAGCTGGTGTACTGAGACTTTCACACCAAACAGTCTTCGAGTTTACACAGAAGGATGTGAGTGGGGAAAGCGTTCAGTGGGTTAGAAACACCCAATGGTTGGAAGGTTAAAAACACTTCTGCTGAGAGCGTCAGAGGAAAATGGACAGCTTGGTTTGAGCTGACAGCGAGACTACATTAACTCAAGCAACCGTTTTTTTTTTTTTTTTGCAAATGCAGTGAAAAGAAAATCATCTCAGAATTTGGCTGGATTACAAGAGCAGAAAACCACTTGAGGTTCCAAGTGGAATGTGAGCCTATAGTGCCAGGGGTTCATCTTAAACTGGACAGCTGAAGATTGTAAGCTCTTACCAGGTCTGATGAAACTTGATTACTGCTGCTGTGACTGGCAGTTGGTTTGGTCAGAAATGAGTATCATCATTCCGACTCCATGAATCTAACCTGCTTTGCGTCAACTGTTCAGGCTTGTTTTGCATGATGTAATGGTGTGTGGATTGTGTTCTTGGCACACATTGCAAAATGATGAGCAGTTGTGGCTCAGTGGTTAAAGCTCTGGGATACTGATCATAAGGTTAGCGATTCCAACCCAAATACCACCAATCTACCTAGGTTCTGCCCTTAAGCAAGGCCCTTAACCCTCGGCTACTTGTTGTATTGCATTAAGACGAAAATGTAAGTCACTCTGGATAGAGGCGTCTTCCAAATACAGTAAGTGTAAAATGATTCCATTGACACGACAGTAAGTTCTGTGTTTTTCAGTGGCCCTTCTCAGTCCCAGTTTATATATTATATTCGATCTTCCACAAGCATTTTACGTTCCCTGGGACGTTACTAAAGCTCTGTTTACAGGGAGATAATCCTTGCTGAGTAAGTGGAAGATTTGATGTTCTCTCATTATAATATGTCATGGCAGTACATTCTCTCTGGCAAATAAATACGCTTCTTTGTATTAAAGTCCACATACGACACTTGAAATACCAGTTGATGGTTTAACAGTAATGGTGTAATTGTAACTGGGTATTATGTCTTGCACAGTTTGTACCATGATTAGCTTCATGATATAAACATGTTTGACTGTGTGATTATTTCTAAAGCCTTCAGGGCTCTGAGCGGTGCTGATAGATGGGTGAATAATGAAACAGCGGCAGGTGGTTTTATTGAGCGGTGTGTTTGTCTGTGTGTCTGCATGTCTGTGTTTGTGTGTGTTTGTTCAGGGATTGTGGGACAGAGCAGGGCACCTGTGAGGATGAAGCCAAGATTATGTACGCCTGGGCCAGAAATGCTCCACCCACGAAGCTTCCTAAAGGTAATCTCTGTCGTTCGACCATGCTCCATGTCTTTTTAAGTATCTCTTACCATTTGTCAGTGCTTTTTCTTCCCTCTCTGCCTCTCTGAAACTCTTATCAGACTCTTCCTGGTATTATAAATGACCCGAGTGCTGATAGATAACTTCTGAGGTTATTATTAATCAGAAGATTTACCCTGTACCATTGTATTTTCTCCCCACTGAGACTTTTTATCATTGTATCAGTACAAAAAGTAAAGCTACAAGGACAGTAATTGTTTCCTCATCCACCATTAATTTCTCACTCTTGAAGTTTCTCCTTCTGTTTGTTTCACATGCCTATCTGATCTCACTGTTCCTCCATCTTTCTCTTTTATTTGCACACACAGATGTCGGCTTTAGAGTCGGAGGAGATACCAGGATTACCTACTTCGTGCTGCAAATCCACTATGGTGATGTCCGTAGATTTAGAGGTACGTTTTAAGTGATGATGCAAAGCAAGTTAGAGCTCGGTGGCTTGTCTTATCTTACTGTTGCCGAGGAATCCTGTCAGAAAGCTGGCACAGTGCTGCTCTTTTACAGCCAAGTAATAATGAGAAAACATATTGATTAATTAGATGAAACCAGTGTCTCCTGGCACATTAATAGTGCTGGATTCAACTGATCTAAATGGGTTTTATGGTATGTTTTCCAATTATATTTAAAATAGTTTACAAAAGCATGATGGGTAATTTGAGTTTATAATTCATACTGGAATATTAGTAGTTAATACTTGTTGATGTGTAGAGAAAATAGAACTATTAATAAAAATAAGCTTAAAGATAAAGAAATGACTTGGTTTTTTTTTTTTTTTTTTACAAATTGTCAGATGTTGGCCACAATAAACCTAAAGTCAGTGTGGTTCCAGGCGCCAGTCCCAATAAAATGTATTGAAACGTGAAAATAAGCACCACGAGGGCTAATTAATCTGCACCCAGTCAGTGTAAGAATTTGTGTAATTTGGTGTAACTGCATTTTAAGGGAAGAAATGACACTAGAGAATATTTTTTGAAAGTGCCTCCACTTAAATAAATTCAACAAAGAAGTAATTAAATAAATACAGGTTCTGTGAATATACTGTACAAATTGGAATCATTCTCAGCCCTACGCACCCCATCACCCCATTTTCAAACTCCGTTTTCCTGTTTTTTAATTATCTTCGTCTGTAAGTCTGTTCCACCACACCTGTGCATAGATTTTTAGCAATCTTGGTGGGGAGACTACCGTAAATGATTTGCAGATGAGATGATTTGATTTTGGAATGTCTGGGTCAAAGGTGAAAGTCAGAGCAAGTTCAGAAGGAACTTTTGGAGGAAGAGCGCATAGCTTTGCAAGAAGTGCTGAGAGAAATGCTGTTACTATGGAACACGAATGGGAAGCCATATATAGACTTTCAAATGAGACAGTTTCCTCTGACCTTGAGTGACCTTGAAGGGTCAAACCTCAGCCATCTTGTAAAATCCTCAAATAAGAGAGTTTTTTTTTCCTTGAGTTTTGGTCGTGTCCATATATTGTAAACCATATTGTAAGGTGAGCACATGGGTAATTTAAACCTGTACTCATATATGGCCTATTTGCTGCAATATGCATGCTGCAGTTTGGAAGTACATTGCACTCATAGAGACAGATGATCAGCATGAGCGTAATTATTGTTACCATCCTGAAATCCTGTCTTTCATATGGTGAAGACTTACTGGTAGACAAAGATAACAATTTGTTTATTATTATTATTTGTTAAATAGCCACATTTTTAATGTTTGATTTAAGATTTTAATTATGTGAACCATCTGCCACAAAAATCCCTGTAAAATAGCAATTAAGTTATTTGAAATTTATTAACCTAACACGCAAGCTATGATGATAATCATACCAAAGGCCATACATTAGCTCTTTCTGCCCTTACAGCTAATGAGGTTTAATGTTACAAATGGTGTATTATGATTGTGTGCTATATCATTACGTCCTTTCTGGTTTCGTTGTGATCAAATCATCTGTAATCATTGGTGCAGAGTGACTGATATTTTCCAGCAAATATTTTAAGGCAGCAGCAACTGCAAAATGAGATAATACTCCCTGGGATAAGAATTGGCAGCTAAGGAAATGAGCCTCTAGTTTTCTGAATAATTTTATTCCCTGCCCCCCCCGGGAGAAATCTGTTCCAGTATAATGCCTTACAGACAGCTCTAGAGAAGCTTCTGACAAAGCTGAGCTATTTTTAAACATTCCATCCAGTATTTCACTACATTTTCTGAAAAAATTAATAAAATAACTTTTGAACAGCTGCCCTTCTGGGGCAAAACTGATGACCTAATGATTATTCTCTCAACTTGCACTTTACTTCAAAACTGAGAAAATTTCTCAGGGGTGGCGTAGTGGTTAGAAAGTCCACCTCGCAGTAAGAATGTCCTGGGTTTGAGTTCCAGGCTCAGCGAGGGCCTTCCTATGTAGAGTTTGCATGTTCTCCATGTGTTAGCGTGGGTTTCCTCCTGGTACTCTGGTTTCCTCCCAAAGTCCAAGACATGCACATTGATCCTGCAATGAACTGGTGAGCTGTTCAGGGTGTCCCCGTGACCCTAGTAGGATTAAACATTTTGGGAAATAAATAAATGAAAATTTTCTCAGTGTTGTTAACTTCTTTTAATGAAATCTTTCTGTAACAGATTTTATTGAAGGCAATTAACAAAATTCAACAAAGGCCACACTTTTTTTTAGCCCAATTCTGCTCGGCAAACTTAAAAAAAAGAAAGAGAAAAAAAAAGGTTCATTTTTGTTTCAGATCACCATAAAGACTGCTCAGGACTTACTCTAAGAATGACTTCCAAACCGTAAGTTTCTAGTCCTCATCCCTTTTCTTAATGCTGTTATTGATTCTTTGCATGACGCACACAGGAGAAATTGTTCAGTTTCATAATTCCCTCTGGGTTTGTAAACGTTCGTGTTATATTAGTATAATTATTTAATCAGAAGTGATAATGAGCTTGGTAAATGTTGGCATCTGATTCATTTAAGCAGTTGTTTTCCTACACGCTACCCATGTATATTGACTAAACTATCGGCTGTTAGATCCATCAACCTAGGGCTGCTTTTTCTTCTTCCATAAGGCATGTAATTATGGGCCTTGCATCAATTATCAGAGTGTTATGGCAATAATTGGACGTTCCCTGGGAAAGTGAGTGAAGTAGTAATTTAAATAGGCTGAAAAACCAATTAAGAGTTTAAAGGCGTTTTATGCTTAAGGTCGATGGATTACTTTATTAACTGACACACAACAGGAGGTAAATGTCAGTCCATCTTACATCTCGTACTAAGACTTGTTCTTATTCTGTAACTGATGGTTTAAAAATAATACACATACAAGGGTGAATTGATAATTGTTTAGTGGCGTAGTTAGAGACAGGTAACATTTTTACCAAAACGCATTATTGATCCGAGTTCACAGTGTCGCTGCGGTCCTGATCACATCTGCCATGCATAAATGATGGATGTGGTTGATGTTTGACTGCGAGGTCTGATTTCTCTTTTTTTTTTGCTCTTCTTCGTGCTTTTCTCACACACACAGCTCCCTAATAGATAGTAACACCTAGAACAGAACTTGATCAGTTGTTTTCACTCACACTCGTCACTCCAGACCTATAATATTTAATAAATGATTGTAAAAACCTGTGGGACGCAGAAAGATTTGGCAGAGCTGAACAAATCCAGATGCAAAAAAGCTCAGTGTAACCATGAAGCGCTTTGTGGGATTACAGTCTCACAAAATGAAGTATGTAAATCCCTGATAATGTGATGGCTGAATGCTATTTTGGAAGAAATCAATTAACTTTTTTTAAGGTTTCAGTGTTTTGATGATTACATGCTCAGTGTAGTGAAATGATGAGATTTAGAGAAGAATCTAATGTCATTTTGTATTTCTTCCCTAGCCAGCCGTTTATAGCTGGCATGTACCTGATGATGTCCGTAGACACAGTCATCCCTCCAGGAAAGACAGGTGCACAAAGGAGCTGCTTTCCACTCTGACACTGTTTATATTTGCATGTAAACCATTTAACCACCCAGCACAAACATGATTACTGCAGTTTTGTAAACTGGGAATTTTCAGGTGTGTCTCCTTAAAGCTAGCCACTTTATCTTAGAAACGTTTTTGTTTCTGAAAATATATTAAAGCTAGTAACTAAACCAAATGTTCTGAAATGCTAACATGCTATTCCACAGTTATAAATACTTACGTTTTCTTAAATGTGAATGTGACGTTTGCTTATTTGCAGTAACCAATGCTGACATTGCTTGCACTTACTCTTCATACCCGATGTACCCGTTTGCCTTCAGAACCCACACACATCACCTTGGTGAGTTCCTGTCTTGCTTTTCTTCTCATATACTAGGTGTTTTTAAAAAAATGTCCATAGATTGCTCAAAATATTTTGGCGCATGTGTTTCAGGTAAAGTCGTTAGCGGTTACAGAATTCGAAACAAACAGTGGACGCTGATTGGACGGCAGTCTCCACAGTTGCCGCAGGTACACTGGTGTGGTCAATAAAGCAAAGTTTTGCAACTGTAAAGCAACTGTAAATAAGAACCTGTACTTGATGACGTATCTGGTTAAATAAGGGTAACAAGATCTCTATTAGTGTTTGTATGTAGTTTTCGTTTACATGAGTCTCTTCAGGGTTGTCCTGTTTCTTCCCAAATAGATGCCAGTAGTTTCAATGTGTTTTAACTTGGTTTTACACTGGGGCCATGATGTCCACAATGTCCAAGATTTTAAAGAATTGTGATGAGTGTGGGGGATCGTGGGATTGAATCCTGATGCTCTTGAAAGACCTTGGTTAAATTGTGATAATCTTGATGGATCTTGGTGGAATTGTGACGATCGTGACAAAATTTTGGACTGTTAAAAATTACGAAATGCGAAACATTACGCCAATTGTGATAGAACGTCGGATTCATAGTAGAGCTTTACAGACCTCAACAGACCGTAACAGACCTTGATACCCCTTGATCATAGGGGATCTTTATGAACCTGGAAACACGATTCCTTCGGGTTTCATCTATTGGATGCACCCTGCTTCCTATTTATACCACAGTCGTGCTCCAAGCGCGGTCATAAATTATGGAGCTCCATGCCTTTTTGAATTGTGGAGATTGTGGACATCGTGGCCCCAGTGTAAACTCAGGTTTACTAAATTCCACCTAGGCTTCAACGTGTCAGTGTGGTACATTAGCATCATATCCAGGGTGTACATCATCCTCATGTCCAGGGTTCCTAAGATTCAGCATAATTCTGAGCAAAATACAGCACTTACTGAAGATAAATAAATGAATAATTCATGACTGATTTTCATCGACTTTCCCAACTCCTGCTTAGGATTCCTTTATAAGTGGCTTTTGAGTAAAAATGATCCACCTCAGCCCATTATTATAAGCCACCCCTGATATTGAGGTATTTCCAATAAATGGCAGATGGC
The DNA here is from genome assembly GCA_039654305.1 of Porochilus rendahli. NCBI lineage: Eukaryota > Metazoa > Chordata > Actinopteri > Siluriformes > Plotosidae > Porochilus > Porochilus rendahli. The sequence continues at coordinate 29,789,830 of JBCNYG010000024.1, forward strand.
TTGTCACTTTGAGTTAAAGGCCAGGATTAAATGTCATGTCCAAGCCATGCTGAGACATTACACTTCCTTCCATGCAGCATCGTAGCTTAGCCGCAGCAGGATGCAGCAGATGAGCCGAGCCATAAGCACATAACAACATTAGACGGATTAGAAGCACAAAGTGGCTCTTTTGTTCTGTCGGTACATACTGCAGCTCAGTGACGCATCCAGCATCTGCTTTTAAAAAAAAATCTTTTTTTATAAGATTCTGCTTGTTGTCCAAGGTGATTTTATAAAAAATATGTACATGGGCAATTATGCTGGATGAAGGGAAGATCAGTATGATTCATTTGCTCTGAACTGCAGTTTCTTAGTGAAGTTCTTTATTGCGAGGAAAAACACTCTTGGCTTTTGTTTTCTGATAATTTTTCACATGGACTGTTAGAACATACTGTACTGTACGTAATTTGTAGAAATGATATAATTCAGAGAAAAGGAAGAGAACATGTTGGGCGTTGGATTGTCCTTGAAAATGTTAGTGCTATTGATTTGAGGAAAAGCCATCAGAATCCATGATGGGTGTATTGATAGTTCTGCTTCTTTTACTGTAGCTTATATTAAGATCATGATAAGCCAGCCAAAATACACTTGGGATAAAATACACAGAGGAAAAATTGGATAAGACTAGTCACTACTGACACCATGCTGCAAATGGGGTTTAGTGTCAGATAAATTCCATAAAGTCTTAGGGGCTTGATAATAATCTGGTTTTTTTTTTGTTTATTTATTTTTTGGTAAGATCATATTTTTAAATCCATGTTGCATTCTTATTACTGAGATGATCATCAAATCATTTAAAGAGAGACCAAGATTAGGGGACCAAAAAAAAAAAAAGCAGGACTTAAAGTCCATTTTTAATGCCCTTGAGCCAGCAGGCTTTGTAACAGACACTGCCCTGATCCACTATTCAGACTTCTTCACTTAATGACCACTTTCTCTGTGCTGCACATGGGTAAGACCTAAAAATGTAAAATGTAATTTTAAATATTTAGTGGTGTTAAAATGTTTCCACTTAATGTCACACATTTTTAAGACTTCCAGTTATGGCTAAAACATCACTGAACAGCCCAGTAGAAATGTCATTCCTGTGTATATTAGGTTCACTCTTTATATTTGAATGAGATTTGTGCTCAGATATCAACCAATCGTTTATGTAAAGATGGGTGTCTAGCAAATGGAGAGCTGTTTCAGTTCCAGCAAGTGTACCAGCTGCAAACTCGACATATGTATCAATATTTTGTATGTGCTCTGCTTAGGGATTATTTGTTGTATTGTTTGCTGTATTTCCAGGTTTATTTGGGGTTTTTACCCCTCAGCCAGTTATGGCTGGAGGGGTATTGTCGTTGGCTTCGTGACTGGGCGGGCGAGCGTCATGACAATTTTGCCCCGGCCATTGCTCGGCTTATGCACACGCCAGCTTTTCTGAAATATTGTGTAGGCACTCTCTATGACCTAAACCTGTGCGTGGGGTAGCTAATTTGCATATGTGACCTTTGACCTTGTCACAGTGACCTTCAACAAATAAAGTTTTCCCAGCCATTGCTCGGCTCATATGCATGATAGCTTTGTGGAATTTTACATGGGCACTCCCTATTCACCTGTACTTGGAGTAGCTCATTTGCATAAGTGACCTTTGAATATGTGACCTTTGACCTTGGCACTGTGACCTTGAACATATAAAGTCTGTTCTGGCAATTGCTCGGCTCATTCACATGCCAGCTTTCTTTAACTTTGCATAAGCACTTCCAATCGCCTAAACATGTGCGTGGGGTAGTTAATTTGGATCTGTGACCTTTGAACTTGGCACAGTGACCTTGAACATATGAAGTTTGTCTGGACCATTGCATGGCTCATATTTATGATAGCTTTCTGAAATTTTGCATAGGCACTCCCTATGATGTATTAATTTGCATATGTGACCTTTGACCTTGGTACAGTGACCTTGACCTATACACAAAATTTGTGTTGAGCTTCATTTTTTTTACAAAATAAATTTTAGATCACTGATAATCCCATTAATTGTAATTAATATTACAAGTTGTTCATGGTGGAATGTTATTTTAACCAAACCTTTAAGGCCAACCGTGAAGGCAAATATGTGGGTGCGGTAGCTTGTTTTTCCCCTTCAGCTGACTGTGGAAGAACAAACTGCAGCCTCAATGGCTATGAGCCTGTTAAAATGGATTTGGCAGCTATGTGGCCTAAATATCAAATTTCTTGTTTCCTAAGGTGAAAAAACAAGAGGTGAAACACACCTCTTCTCTCTATTGTGTTCAACATCAACAAAAACTCACTTGAGCTTCAGAACTGGGTAGATGGAGCAATTTGAGACATTTCTAGCAGTACGCAGCCTAGTGGCGCTTACTTTCTCTTGTCCTTGATTTTCTGTGATTTTTTCTTTGGCCAACCCAAATGTCTTTTCACAGAGCTCTGACTTCAATGATATGAAAAGAATTTCACTCACCGGGCCCTTAAATTAATCTTACCTCAACCATGAAATTGCCTTTACCTTTATTGAAGAGTTTCTTTTTTTTAATTTAGTTTAACTTAGAAAAGATGCTCTATATTTACAGTTTTCTGAACTCCGTATTGTCTGTATGAGTATAATTGTCAAAACATTGTGAAGGTTGTATTTAGTGTGTGCCTCAGTGGTGCCTTTTCACCAAGAATAAGTAGCCATTGTTTGTTTGTTCCAGGCCTTTTATCCAGCCAGCAATGCCATTGATGTACGATACAAAGACACACTGGCCGCTCGATGCGTTTTCACAGGAGAGGGACGGACTTCTAAAACACGAATTGGGTAAGTTTCAACCAAGTGAGAAATTTAGCGAATCCTTTTCTCTATATCTTGTTGTTTTGTTTTTTGTTTTGTAGGTTAGAGAGTGTGTGCAACAGAGTCGTGTTTTCATCTCCTTCATAGTCTGAGTGCTTTAAGACTCTTGTCTTGAGAGTCACATCAGTGTGACAGGTGGTCATTAGTGCTGCTCGCTGCCCATCTCAGTGTGACTATGTGGTTACCGTATGTGTGTGAGAAAGTGTGTGAGTGTGTAGCCTGTGTGTTTTTGCACTGTGATGTGTTTGCGGAATTGTCAAGCTCAAAAGAAAGTTGTCTCCAGGGCAACATACATTTTTCATGAATCTACCCTGTGACTGCGTCTGCATGTGTGTCGGGGTGTGTTTGTGGGTTACGTGGGTCTGCTTCACCATTCTTGTTGCCATGGTGATATGGGATGTGCACAATGGCGACGTCAGAGTGCCATATAACACAACCCATGGGAAGCAACCCAGAGTACCAGTCTATACACACATGCACACACAAACAAACACACTCAAATTCACATATCATCTGATCTTAGCAAAGATATAATCATTTAAATTGCAGGGAGTGGCGTGAGAAGTGCAGAAGTGACCATTTCAAACTCTGTTCCTGTCCCTTGAGCTCAGTTTGAATACAGATGGACAATAGGATTTCTATATACCATATGTGTGTGCCTGTTATATAATGTTTCCAGAAAAGGTTCCAAGCTAAACTTAAACATAAATTCATACATCTTGTTTTAATACAGAATAATAACTGCTTGATGTATGACTTGTGGCTATGCAAACTGGTGTTTTGATTGGTAGTAGGTCACTTGATGATAACATGCATGTTGTGTCTACCTGTGTAAGGAGCTCTCTGTAAACATTACTGAGTGAAACTTGAAAATCTTGACTATATTTTATACTATATTTATTGTTAAAATCTGGCCTATGCCATACTGTAGTTTCATGCATGTGTGATGAATGTGTGATGGTTGTTCTATTTCTGTTTTTCCCCCAGTGGCACTTCCAAAGACGAGATGTGTAACTTCTACATCATGTATTACATGGACAGCAAGCATGCTGTGCCTTACATGGATTGCATGAACCATGGCAGCAGTGCTCTGTTTCGAAATATTCCTGCCGAAGCCAATGTTCCCATTCCTGTCACCTCAGACCAAATGATGTCTATGATGCATGGTTCAGAGCATAAAGGTACACACCGATTCCACTAATGCCTTGGGGCCGTTTTGTAGTGCCTGGTTTGTGAAGATTGAATGTATCATGAATTCTGCTGAACCGTGTGGTTCATACTTTGCCATAGAGAGCTTTAAATAAATGATGAACCAAACATACGCAGGTTTAAAACAAAATGTTGAAAAGCATGAAATCACTCTCTCACACACACACACAAACACACACACACACACACACACGCACACTCACTCATTTTCCAAACTTCCCGGTTCCTATTAGGGTTGTAAGGAAACTGGAGCCTATCTCTGCCGACACTGGGCGAAGGCAGGGAACACCTTGAACAGCTCACCAGACCATTACATGGTCAACACGCGATAACAACGATTCACATTCACACCTGGAGCAATTTGGAACAGCCATTTGGCTAAATGTGCATGTCTTTGGATTGTGGGAGGAAACGTCTTGTTCTTGTTGTGAAGCGGAAGTGCTAGCCACTATGCCACGGTGCCTCCCAGAATCAAATCAGTATCTTGCAATGACCATCCTTTACTCCGGATTACAAACATGATTATACCTGAGAATTTTATAGAGGAGCCAGAAATGATGTGCATATAGGATTGGTCAAAGTGCCTCCATCTTTTTTAGAATTACAGGATTGATACAGTGTTGTTATTTCCTACAGGGTATGCGCCCCAAAATATTAAATTATACTGCTGTTGATTACTCTGAAAACAGTGTGTGGTTGCCCAAAAAGTACCCTACTTTGTTCTGTGTTTTAAAATAACAATACAATACCCTTTTTATACATTTATTTTTGTTCTTTTTTGGATTGAGGGTGCCAATTCTGAAGGGTAGTGTAGGTGTCTGAAGGTTTCTTAGGCAGGAAGAGGAATAGTAAACCCTTGTTGATTTTAGCCATGTAGGAAATACATTTTTAATTAAAGTGTGTGTGTGTGTGTTACATTCAAAGATATAAATCAAGTTAGGCACACTCACAAGAGAAGATTTTCAATGTTCACTTTGTTTCCTATGAATCAGTCCTGCTCTGATTACATTACATGCAAATCAGGCTCATTTCTGGGTCATTTGATGATTTTTCTCTCTCCCCATTTTCAAGACGGCGAAGACGACGTTGTGCTCCAACAGCCAAAGAGGGAGGAGGAGGAAGTTCTGGATCAGGGTGAGTAGACTGCAAGAATGATGACAAATTACTGTGGTAATGAGAAAGCACATCTTCTGATGATCATAGACTGCACTATAACACATCGTTATGTGCTCTGTTAAGAAAAGGAAACCAAGAAAAAGGCTTAGGGTAACATCTCACAGAATCAGTTACGCAGTAGCATCACGATATGCAGTTAGAAACAGAGAAGATAGATGATTCTGCACTGGTTATTAGCGGTTATTCAGCTGTGCAGTTCGAGAGGTTCCTCCTTTCTGCCTGCAGGCTATAATCCAAGTTTAAGTGACTAAAGATATCACATTTTTTATGTCCAAGGTTGTTGTTTGAAGTAGTGTTGCCCTGGTAACCGCTCTGGTGTGTGAGGATGCCTGAGCTCTCCCCGAGGAGCTTCCATTTCTTTATTTTATTTTTCTTCCTCTCTGAAGTGGCTCGTGACAGATTGGTGTCAGGTTCGCTGTTGAGCATCTCTTAAACCGAGTTGTGTGTAGGTTTAGAGCTGCTGGGTTTAAGCATCACCTTGAGCTTTGAGGTTAAGCAAAGAGTAAAGGCTTACTTTTTATCTTTTTTAAATCTCAGTTCACTTTGTGTGTTTTTTTCTTTCTCAGTTTTCCAGATGAGCTAGAGATAACTAGACATAAGAGTGGAGCGAATGCAGATCAGGGCACTGTGCTTTGATGTTGTGAAGCTGGCGTCTCCATTGTTAGCTGCTTTTTTTAGGGACGGTTTCAGGATGCAGGCCTTTAATCCTCACACACCTGCTGAGAGCTCACTCCAGGCCCAGAAAACAGCAGCATCACCATGTAATCAGCATAACAGAGAAGTCTTCTGATTGCTTGTTGCTACTGCGGCAAAAACTCAAGGACAACACGACTAAAACGGAATATATGAGGAAGTAAAAGTACTACAACATGGAGGCATATTTTAATAAGAACAAGACATTAACGTGGAAAAATGGGTTAAACAGATACCAAAAATTTTGTACTTTCACTAGTATCGTACAGGTTGGTAACCCAAAGATGGTGGTGGTATGTAAATATCTCATCCCTCTCCCCACAAAAAACAATCATCTGCCAAACCATGAAACGTGTGTTGCACTGATTCAGGAGCACAGTTGTGCATAAAGAGTATAGCTGTACAGTGTTCTCTTTGTAGCGACTTTGTGTCGTGACATGTTTAAAAAGTATAACCCGCGGTGAGAAAGCTTCTTAGACCTTTATTTTTTTGGGATGAGGTATCTCACCCCATTTATTTCAGTAGGTGCCTGGTCATGTTAGGCCAAAGTTACTGTCCAAGTGCATTACCAAGATGACTGTAAAGTGGTGAGACTTACCGCTAAAAGGATTTTAATTTGATCTGAAATGGTATACTGCTTATGTTATTGACAAGCTGATAATAATACTGCTACATACATCATTGCATTCATCTGATGCTAAAAAAAAGCTCAGGTGTGTAGACAGTAGAGAGGAATAAAAACACGTAAAAACGAGGACAGCATTATGTACAATTTGCAACCATAAAAGCTTTTAAATAAATATTTATCAGCGCAAGGACTGATTTACATAAACCTCCAGTATCACCTTGAGGTGATATTTAAAATACAGCTTGTGTAAGATAAGAAAAATGAAACGTGCAGAGGTTATTTTTGTCATTTATTATATGCAGTGACTTGGCTGACAACCATGACATGTAATCCAAATTACTGCTGCTGTTAAATAGCAGAGTAAAGCACCATGCTGCAAAGAAAATACCATCGACATGAATTTAAATGGCCGCTTTGAACGTCAATCCATCGGTCCATCTCCCACCACAGGCTCAGCACCTGCAGGCTAGGACAATGTTGTTTAAAACTAAAAAAGCCCTCCAAAGTTGAACCCTTTTGCTTCATAGCTGTGGTGCCTCTAATCATCTTGTGTATTTATAGGTTAAATCCTTATTTCTTCCCAAATCAATAACCCTCTTTGGAGGAAAAACCCCCCACAGATTCTAATGATTTTCTAGAGAACACGGCCCAAACTTTTAAAACTTCTATCCATGCATCCATTCAATATCTCTACCACTTATTGATCAGGGTCACAGGGGAGGCTAGAGCCAATCCCATCTGGCTTTGGGCGATCGGTTTGGTACACTCACTAATTCACTGCAGGGCTAACACAGACACAACCATTCACCCTCACATTCAAACCTATGGCGCAGTTTAGAGAAGCCAGTTGACCTAATGTGCATATCTTTGGACTGAGGGAGGAAATGAGAGCACCCGAAGGAAACCCAGACAGGCACAGGAAGAACATGTAAACATGAGTTTCAAACGCAGAATCTTCTTGCTGAGCCACTAAACCACCCATTTATTAAAACATTAGCAAAGTTATTCATTTTGAATGGAAAAGAGGCACAACTCATTAAGGATCTTATCTCAGCTCTGCTTTTTAGCAGCGCCCAAAGCTCTGTTAATCACCTCAGTTTTAAATCCCTCACATACATATTATAATTGACTTCTGACTTTGCTGATTATAGATGATCTGTGGTCAATGGAAAATAAAACACTGGCGCAACTGCGAGCACTTTTGTTATCACTAAAGGAGCATGTGCGAGGGTGGAAACCTGCTGGCCTGTGGATCATAGAATGAGGTCAAACTGTGCCAGGGTGTTTATAAAACATCATAATTCACTTGTGGCCTATTCGAGATTCATCCTCCATTTAAGTTGCATGGTTTTCTAGCAAAACACTCTGTTTTGTTTGCAGTAGCAGAGAGAGACCTGCATGAATACATGCCAAGCAACGTTCAGTGTACACAGACCGAATGATATTTGGGAATATTAAAGGAGATTATGCTAGAAACTGTGGAAGTGCTTGAATGTCAGTACTGCGATTAAAGCCCCCAACTGGCATGGAAGCCTTTCACAGCCATGAGTCATTCAGTAATTGAAATTAAAATTGGGTTTCAGATTATAGCTTGGTTTGTATCATCAATGAATTTAATATTTTCTCCAGAAACCAGGTTTTCCTTGTAGCAAGTGGCACTTTATCCCTCCTAGTCACTGTTTTCTTTAAAGTTGCAGACATTCATTCATTAGTTAATTTGCTAAACTGCTTAATCCTGCTGGGGTCGCAGGGAGGCTGGTGCCTATTTTAGTCAACACTGGGCGAAAGCGAGGTACACCCTGAACCAGACTCAGGTACTCTCTGAATGGTCATGCTGGGCCATTGCAGGGCAGACTCACACATAATCATTCACACTTACACTTAGGGGTTATTTGGAACTGCCAGTTCTGTGGGAGGAAACCAGATTACCCGTCAGAAACCCATGCAAGCATGGGGAGATCATGCAAACTCCACACAGAAACACCTGAGGCCAACACTCGAATCCAGGACCATCTTCCTGTGAGGCAGACATGCTAACCACTACTCCATGGTGCCTCCTATGTTGCAGACTTGTCATATTTTAATACCTGTTAAGTTGAGTAGATTGAAAACAATTATGCAGAAACAGTCTGCCAAAGGTTTAGTTTTTTGGACAGATTTATTTATTTGCCCAGTCTTTTTATACAGGCACACACACACACACACACACACACACACACTGTGCATATGGGAACATTGTTTCCCCAATCCAACAGATTCTCTTTGTGCTTTGATTATTAAACCATGCATTTCTGCATGGAGTGTTCGTTAATATTATGGTCTTTGATTCAGATTTGAAAGTAGGGAAAGAAGGGCAGTCACAGAGAAAAAAGCTGTGGATCATACAGTAAGTTTGATTACATGGCTGTATGTTAAATATCTTTATTACAGGTTGTTAACAGTATTAAAAAATTACCATCAAACAGTAAATTGGATGAAAATGTTAAGCAGACATATCACTTACACACACACAGGGTATCTTACTGGTTATTAAATCCTTTCTGGTTTACCACATCATACCAGCAATGTCATAGCCAGGATTTTTTTTTAGAAGTACGTTGCTAAAAGGTTTCTTCTCACTTCCCATATGTTTCACTACCAAACAGATTTGCGCTGTTGCCATGGTTGCTTCAAACCAAAGAGTCACAGACTGCAAGCTCGACAAGCTCATTGGTCAGAAAAGATGTGTTTTCTTTCTGTCTCTATTGTCTCCCATCTATTTATACATCCTACTGTGTCACTTTATATTCGCCCTGATCAGTGCACACATTCTGAAGTCAGTTTAGAAATCTCCTATCACCTATTTAAAATGTCCTTTAACAATACTGAAATCAAACTCGCTGCCGTTTGTTCCACATCTTTTGAAGCATTACTCTAGACAAGTGTACATTTGGTTTCATAAACCAAATAACATGTGAACAGACTCTGAAGATCGCCATTTCTGCGAATGGTTAAGTATCTTAAACCTGGACAAAACAGGCTTAAAAGAATGAATTCCTGAGATTTGTACTAATTCAGTGAGCGTCTTGCTTTCAGAGTGGTGATGAATCAAAGATGCTCAGTAATCTCTAAGGATTGGAGTAGATGCAACCCCATCTGCCTCTTGCTTTGTTATTGCCCAGCATATCCTCATTAGCCTTTCATAAAACAGGATTACTGAATAACTAATAGAAGCTGCTTCATGCAATATTAAACCCCAGCTGTAATGTTTATTTGAGACCAACTATAGTGTTAATGTGTATGAAAAATGTGCTTTCTGTTATCTTTTGTGTGACAGACTTATAGCCACTCTGATTGGCCATTTTAATCAGGTTTCATTTGGGTTCTTCATATCACTGCAGCATTAATTAATGTGCCAGTGGAATGCTTTTCCTCTTTTGTGCTGAGACAAGACTGTCATTCAAACAATACCTGGGCAGTGCTGAACAAGTGATCACTTTACTTCATGGATGAGTCAGGGATGATGAAATTGAAACTTTATTCTTTGTTCAGATTTGGCGTTAAGATCTGTCTCAAAGGATTTGGATCCAAAGTGGGCAGAGCTAAATACTTTTGTTCTGAGAAGAGCCAAGTATTCTGACCCTTTCTGCCAACATTAAAAACTGCTTAATCACCAGTGTTGCCAGATATATAATTTTCCTTTTAAATCAAGCTGCTTTTGAACTATTCAGCCACATGCATGACACAGATAGGTGGTTGATTTTTGGCACTTTACATACATTGTATTACCTTAATCTCTATATTTATACATTTCAGCCATGCAAAGTCTCCTCTCAATTGCAAGCTTTTTTCATTGTCAGCATAAGCTCTCCTTATGATTGTATGAATTCTCCCACTAATTTTTTTATGAAATGTTTTCTAAAATAAACATGCATTGACTTAACATTCCCAAATAAGAATAAACATCACCCACAGCTGTAGTCATAAAGAGCTAATCTGTGGGTCATTAAATAAACTTAGTATATTGGGCTCTACACACAATTCATGAGTGTGTGGTCAAGTAACCTTAAGTGTGCTGTATAATATTCTGTTTATACTATAAATTGCTTTTGGTATGTTTGGAAACCTTGCTAATTACTTGACTTTTCAACATAGTCGTTCAGCTCACAAGCATTTGAAATCCATGAAAATACTAGAAGTGAGCAGTTCTATTGGATTTTAAGTGTCCACATATTTCAGGTTTTTAAAAAAATTAAAACTGAGAAACTATGTCTGAGCAAATGGGGGCAAAGTAAACATGAACACTAGAGGCTGACATTTTTTCGGGAATCCCACGGGTTACTGGATTCCCGCGAGATTCCCGCGGGAGGGGGGGCCAACTTTACTATTAATCAATTGGGATGGTACAAGATAAAAAAATTAAAGGGAGCGGAGGGGAGTGGAAACCAACCAATAGGACAAAAAACAAAACAAAACAAAAAAAAGCCTACACTGTAACACAAGTCAAAAGAACTACATGGCCCAGAAGCCAACAGTGCGTCCAGCCGCTGCTTTCTGTCGGAATTAAAACCAGAACTCTGCTAGGTGCAGTTTTTATTTTGTTTAGGCAATTTAAAACATGAAAGTGATATCACTGTTTACAGGAAACAAGTGATGATTTGAAGAGTTTTTCTTTTTTTTTTTATTATTATTATTATTTTTTTTAAACCTGTCCTGTCCAGCCTCATAGCAAGCAGAATGGCAGTCTGGTTGCAGTGTTGTGCCGAACAAATTTGGTTTTTCAAGGGGAGGTTGTATGAGAAAAAAGCTCCTCTTGATAATTGGATTTATTTATTTATTTACTGCTGATTTGCGCTATGAAATCCATGCAATTCCACCGGACCTGACAGGAGGGGACAGATATAAAAAGAAGATAGGAGACATAAGCAAAAAATTTAAGTAAAAAGAAGAGAAAGGAGACAATTTGTATAGTTTTTTAATGGGGTTAATGCAGTGGTAGATGGCATTTTCACGGATTGTGAGATGAAAGGAAAACACCAGAGGAGATTGAGATCTCAAAAAGAGCTAGAAACAGGTACTTAGCAGCTGGTCCTCCATAGAAAAACTATATGGACCACAGGCCATGTATTACTTATCTTTTGTGCCCTTTGGTGAAGTTTTTTGTTTGGATTAAAGCAATAAATCTTCCCTAAATTACCACACATGAACTGTTCCTGTTGCCATATCTTCTGAAATAAAACGGCAAAACACAAACTAATCTAAAAAAGAATGGGAAGAAGGTCAACTCAAATTTAATGTATTACCTACAGACTAGAAGAAGAAAAACAATCGGAGCAGTACAGGAGCCAGAGTCATTCTGAATGGGAGTGGGATGGGACAGGATTTTTTTTTTGCTCTGACCCGGGATTGGGATGGGACAGTATTTTTTTTTTTTGCGGGAGTGGGATGGGACAGGAGTGAAAATCCACTCCCTTGTCACCCTCTAATGCACACCTCTTAACGAATACTTTGTTTTACCTGTAATGGAATCACCAGCTTTATTTAAATTAGGCTGCCTGTTCTAGTGTAAGTCATAAAATTGGACAAAGTGGAGAAGAGTAATTTTCTTCACTTACTGTAATCAGGCTCTAAGAGTAGTTCAGAGTCCTTGAATCAAAATCCAAATGCTTTCAGATAAATTAGATAATCAAATGTTTTATTCTTTCTCTTTTTTGATGGACAGCTAAGGTCCTCCTACTGTTCACAGAGATTATAAAAGACATTCAGCTTCCCAAAGTTGGTTTTGGACACTAATTTGAATCAATTCTGATGAAGCATCAACCAATTACATTTATAACATTGATATCAGGACAATCGGGTAAGTAAAATAGAGT
>JBCNYG010000024.1:29843228-29859015 GCA_039654305.1 Porochilus rendahli
ATACACACACAAACAACATGTTGCAGTAAATGCTCCAGTTATAATCCAAGATATTACCGATGATAGAAAATCTATTATGCAGATCTTTCACATATCTCAAATATTAAAATATCCACTTAGAAACACGAGGTTCCCCCTCACACCACATCGAATATGACTCCTGTATACTAATACATAAATAAATAAACGAATAATACCTGAAGCCCTTTCCTCTTTACTCCATTTGCTATTGAAATTAGGGTAATGAGAGAGGCACTGACATCTCTGTGTTTTGATACTCGGTCTTACTCAAGCATGGAGAACCACTTAATCCTATTAGAATCACAAGGAGGCTGCTGTACACCCTGAACATTGCAGTGCAACACACACTCACACTTAGGAGCAATTTTGACTGTTTGGGCTGTGGGAAGAAACCAGAGTATCCGGAGGAAACTCAATCAAGCACAGGGGAGAACATGCCAACTCTACACTGTTCGGGACTCAAACCCATGACCTTCTGGCAGATGTGCTAACCACTATAACACCATGACACCTTCCTTTTGGGTAGCTATAATATTACGGAAATGATTGTTCTCCTTCTTTTAAATAATCGTTTATGAAAACGTGTGTGTGTGTGTGTTTTCGGGGGGTGATTTAGTGTCGCTTAGTCGTTGTTTTGGTTCATTAAGCCCCACTAAGGATTTCCCACATATTTCTCAGAGAGGACACAAATATTTCTGATCTGAGAATTTGCTCCAGTTCCGCACCGCCATCTAGTGGTGATGTTTAGAAACAACACATCAACGTTTCATGAACAGCTCGGAAAGGAACTTTCATTCATTCTTTTGCCCAAACCGCTTATTTCTGCTGTGGTCACGAAGAGGGTGGAGCCTATCTCAGCCGTCACTGGGCGAAGACGGGGTACACCCTGAAGACCATGGCAGACCATCGCAGGGCCAACACAGCCACTTACACTAAACACTAACAGCAAATGAGCAGCAGCAGCAGCAGCAGCAAAGTTGGAGTGGAAGAACTTAAGTATCCTGCACAGAGCCTTCACCTCAGCAGCACTAAAACTGAGCCTTTGAGATGAACATCAGTGCCCGACTTCATGCTCATGCTCAAATCTCTCCATATCTCCAAACTCGAAAGGAAAGATGGATGCAAGCTGGATCCTTGCCTTCATCCAATGTATGGCTAAATCTTTGTGGACATCTAACCATCATCCCCATATGAGCATTTTAAACATCGTATTCCAGATTTATTCCCTCTTTGCTTTTATAATAATCTCCTCCACTCTTCTGGGAAGGCTTTCCACTCAATTCTAAAGTGGTTTGCTCATTCAGCCACAAGATCACAAGGGGACTTTGGGTGAAATTGATGTTTCAGTTCATCTCAAAAGTGTTTAGTGCTCAGTCTGGTCCCACAGTCCAAAGACATGCACATTGAGCTATCTGGATGTTCCAAATTGCCCCTAAGTGTGAGTGTGAGTGTTTTTGTCCCCTTTTGTTCCCTTGTCATGGTCTGATGAGCGATTGACTGACCCTATGACCCTATGACCCTAATAGTGTTCAGCACTTCAGCAGTTCAGCAAATGAGTGGGTAAGTAAGGAGTTTATTGGCTGGGGGTTGGGGGGTGGGGGGTGTTTCAGTGTGGAGTTTGCATGTTCTCCCCGTGCTTGGGTGGGTTTCCTCCAGGTACTTTCAGCTTCCTCCCACAGTCCAATGACATGCACATTAGGCTAGTTGGCTCTTATATGAATATGAATGGTTGTGTGCAGGCCACCCTGAAATGGCCTGTTCAGGGTGCACCGTGCCTTCTTTCAGTGTTGGCTGAGATAAGGTCCAGCCTTCCTGTGACCCTAACAGTAGGATTAAGGCTCAGTAAATGAGTGAGTGAGTGAGTGAGTGAGTGAGTGAACAGTTTATCAGGATGTGTAACGTTGGGATGGTCATAGCAGAGAGCACGTCCATCTCACAATAAGAAGGTCCTGGCTTCAAGTTCCAGGCTCTGACTGTTCTGTGTGGGGTTTGCATGATCTCATTCATTCATTCATTTTCTGAAGCATTCATCCATTTATTTTTTGAACCGCTTATTCCTAATTAGGGTCGCGGGGAGGCTGGCGCCCATCTCAGCCGACTCTGGATAAGGGAAAAGTACACCCGGGACAGGGCAGAAACACGCTGACGGCTATGCAGCCTACTCTTGACGAACGACAGCCTCTCACCACGGACAGTGAGAGACATGTGCAGCCTTTGATAACCCAGTTAGCGGCACTGGGGGGGCAGCCATTGAGATAGTGATCGTGGGGCTGGAACCCCCGAGCTTGGGCTCAGTAATCCAGCACCCTACCACTGGGCCACCACTGCCCCAGATTGCATGATCTCCCCATGCTTAATGTGTGGGTTCTGTCCAGGTACTATGGTTTCCAGCACATTAAGGACATTGGCTGTGTGAATGGATTGTGTGTGTGTGTGTGTGTGTGTATTGGCCTTGCAGTGGTCTGGTGAGCTGTTCAAGGTGTAACCCCAGTGTCGGCTGAGATGGGCTTCAGGCTCCCATGACACTAATAGGATTAATCAGGTTATCAGGACCGTTGCTTCCGGTTGTTGCCTCATGGCTGCAGATGTCACAGCTTCAGTCTGTGACGTCAGTGAGAGCCGCTTGAGTTGCTTTTTGATGCGGCTCATTGAAAAGTCGCGTGCAGGAGCTTTAGCCTTTAGCTGCTGCTCGGAGAGAAGAAAACAGAGACAAAAAAGGGGAAAAAGAAGAGAAAACATCGCATGAATCTCGGAACACCATTCACGGTGGCGTTGTTTTTGTTTAAAGGGAATACAGTACATGAGTGTTTTCTGTTAGCAAGGCTAAGCTCAGGGTTACAGCTGGCTAACAACTTATGCTAGCTTTCCATTTCCCTGCAGCCCCTGGTGCTAGGCTAATTTCAGAGCTAAAATTAAAAACAAACAAGAAAGGATTTCCGACAAGTTCCAGGAAACAATATTTGAAAATAATAAACGGGTGTAAAACAGCAAGAGGTGAGTAAAAGAGTGTATGTTGAGAGAGCTGCTGCTGGAGAAGGAAAACAATGGTTTTTTTTTTTATTAAAGCAGCAAGAAGGAAGTCCACGTTACACTACTGTGTATGTTCTCTTTACTTGCACTGTTCTGCATTTATATCAAAATGTACATGAACATGTCTACATTTCAGTGCAGAATTATTAATTGCTGTATCCTCTCTATACAGTGTAGGTTATTAATTCTCAGGTAACTGATGCTCAGTCTCTATCATTAGGAGGTTTTATATAAAGAGAGAGTCTGATTGGATTGATTTCCTTTTACAGAGAAGATTAAGTGGACTCGTGTGCTGATGTCACCAAACATGAAATTCAAACTCAAAGGCTCAACACAGCCAAGCTTTCCAGTCTTTATTGAGAACACTAGATGTTCGTAGTGTTTCAGGCATGTTTGTGAGGATGTGGTTTTGTCCACCCATGCCCATTTTCCCTCTCTCTGTTTTTGGCATGTTGTCAGACTGATGGGTGCCAGTGACAGATGGTCAGAGTCATCGGTCCCTGATGGTCACCGCCCATGCCGGTGTACCATGTCTTGATAATCCTGTTTTTTTTTGAATAGCTTGAATACGGCCTTAGTCGCTTGGTTTAATCTCAGTCTAGTGCACTGAAGTCCATTTCAGGATTACATTTCAAAGTCGCAGAGGAGTAATGATTGACTTTATAATCTCTGATCTGGTTCCCTTTTGACTTTGGTTTCTGCTAAGCGTTCCTCTGCATGTCATGGCATCTCAGGTGGTTGTTCCACACAGCCGTTGCCTGTGGGCTGCTCACGAGGGACAGATTTACAGCTGTGGTTTGGTGTTTATATACAGCCTAATGTGTATTAGTAGCTTTTACTTTTTGAAAGGTTTCACTGTAACAAGGTACTTAGTGTTGTTCACGTCACTTGTCAGTGGTCATTATATTTTTAATGTATGTATAATGTTTTTAATGAATTAATTTTCATTTCAGTTTGACACTGTTTAATTTGTTTGTCTTGCTTCTTAACTCCCAGATATTTTGTGAACATCTTGTGTGAATTTATTATTATAAACATGGCTAAAACGCTGTAGCGGTTACATGGTTTGCGTTCTGATTGGCTCGTAGACCTTACTGACAGTATAAGTGCTGTACCACAAATTATTATTATAATTTTTTTAAGTTATGGAAATTGCTCTGGTGCTGTAATTTTTTAAAACCATTCATGTTTTAACCTCGTTGCAACTCCTGGCTGTGAAGACTGTGCTTAGTTCGGCAAACCTGAAAAAGGAAATGGTTCACTTGGAGCCCTTTGCTAATTGTTCTGGGAACCATTACTGTTAATAAAAATGACATCTATTTCTTCACAGTTGTGAATTTCCATTTCCGTTCAGCTATTTTATGTAATTTATTTATTTATTTTAAGTCTAGGTAAAGAAATGGATGCATGGCTGAAAAACGGGAACGAGGCAGAACAGTGACGGCTCGGCCATTTTAACCTTGCCGGCTTATGAACTGGCGCTGGGAGCTGTTCCATTCTCCTCCTGCTCCGTTGGGCCAAAACACAAGAGTTTCTCTCGGCAGCTTGGCACAGTGGACACGAGGCAGAGCGGGTCGGAAACATGTCGGAGGGTGATCATGGCGATCACCCTCGCTTCTTCGTTGGTGCTGATGATGGAGAAGGAGAGGAGCTGTTGGACCCGGGGCGGGTGCTGGGCTATGACTGCCTTTATGAGAACGTTGTGGAGGAAGACGAGGATGTGGATGAGGAAGAATACGACTCGGTGTGTTGGAGGAATGATGCCGTGATTATTGCAATTGTCTTGATGCTTGATTACATTTACAATGAGTAGGGTTACAGCTAATGATGGTTTATTTACCGTCACAACTTCCGTTCTGCATTGATCTTGTTGATGCATGATTATTTAAAAAACTCTCAGTTAAATGCTAATAATAGTATCTACAGCCAACTTGTGAACAGCACCCAGTTTTGTTTAGTGTTTTAGCTCTGGTGACGAAGTGTGTACAGGATGTGTTATGTATTTTTTGTAATGCCCCTTTTTCCTTCTCAGAGCCACAAGCTGTAATATAGTTAACTGGCTCTAGCAAGCTCGTGCATGTGAGGGCAGGTAGTGCTATCCTCTGAGTGTGTAACTCCACACCTGAGTTTGCATTTGGATAAAAAATGTTGAGGAAGCACATGCTTAATTTCGCCCTCTCCGATTGGTTGATGTTGTGTGATCGATAAGTGGGTGGGAATTGGCTATTATTTGTTCTAAATGGCTCAAAATAGTTCAAATCGTCCTGAATTGTTCGGGGCCCATGCTGGTATACAGTCGATCGAGCTTAAGCCACTTTCACAAACAACATGCAACTTTTTTCCACTAAGAGCCTGTAATTTTGTGTCTGGCATTGGGGAAAATAGGTCAGGTCTACAAGTCCAAATGTATGACGTTCATATGCAAGTGAAACGATGGTTGCACAAAAATCCTTGTGTGATATTCCTGTGATAGTCAGTTGACCGCCATGTGTATGTTACATGACATATGAACACTCTACCTAACACTGTTGTAAAAATGTTGTATGATGGCTGTGGGCATTAAGGAAGTCCCGTAGGTTTAATTTAGGGCAGTCATAGAACCAGTGTAAAAAAGCCGTATGATTCTGAGATTCATCAGCCAACCCAAAATGTGTACAAAATTCTATTGTAACCCAGCGGTCGGACATCATACAGAATTGCACATCAGACCTAGGAAATAAACCTGACATCGAGACTTATCTACAATAAGGGAAAACAATTCCAAACAAGTTTATAACTCCGGGTCAGAACGGGTTAGCACAGGGTCTACAACCTCATTTTCACGTTTCTGTGTGGAGTTTGCATGTGCTCACGTTTTGTTTGGGTTTCCTCCGGGTACTCCGGTTTCCTTGCACAGTCCAAGAACATGCGCAGTAGGCTGATTGGTGGTTCCATATCGCCCCTAGGTATGATTGTGAGTATGAATGGTTGTGTGTGTGTTGACCCTGCAATGGCCTGGTTCAGGGTGTACCCTGCCTTCTGAGATGGGCGCCAGCCTCCCCGTGACCATAATTATTTTTAAGTTGCTTAGAAAATGAATGAATTTTTCCCAAGTGATGTAATAAAATGTATGTTTTCTCCCATGAAGTGCTTTTAGAATGTTTGTGTAACAATTATGCAATTTGTCATGGAGAACATTAAAAGCTAGGCTGTATCAGCCTGTAAGGCCGACTGTGTAGTTCATAGTTCAGCTGTCACCGTAATGGTATCATTTTGTTGTTTCAGCCCTCATTATCTTATCTCATTCCACTCCCATTGCAGTCTTGATTTATCTTTCAAAAAAAGCATTCGGCAAATTCCAGCCCCGTTTATTTTGTATAAGATGACCTGTAGAGCAGACAACAGCAGCGTCTGTCCTAGTGAATGTTTTACCAGCTGCTGAGTTTACATTGCCGACCCAAATCGAGCAGTGAAATAACGTGCTCTTTCCATCATGCAGCCTCCAGAGAGACAGATAGTGGTGGGAATCTGTGCTATGGCCAAGAAGTCCAAATCGAAGCCCATGAAGGAGATCCTGGAGCGTCTCTGTCTCTTCAAATACATCACAGTGGTCACGTTCGACGAGGAGGTCATCCTCAACGAGCCTGTTGAAAACTGGCCGCTGTGCGACTGTCTCATCTCATTCCACTCCAAAGGTGAGGGGGCGGGGTCATGTTTGTGTCATGCACGCGAACATGCACGCAGGCATGTGGACGTGCACCGTGCACCCCGACACGCAGACGTGCGCACAAAGACATGCAAAGAAAGACATACATACTCCCTTACTCACAAACACACACACAGTTCAACCACACACTACCTATATTCATAACACAAGTCTTTCAGTTCTAGGTGGGCTGTGAATGAATGTTAATCTTTGTAGTTGCATTTACTTCCATACTGGGTTTATGGGTTTGTTTATGTGAACGAAACATTACGCCCAGGTCTCAGAAAGTAAACATTTACTCGAGCTATTGATTTACTGTATTCAGCACTCTTTCTATCAAGGTTAATTTACGCCAGAAGAGGTTCAGAGGCGTTTTTCAGTCACCTGTCTGATGACCGTCCTTTGCTACCGATGAAATTCCATTAGCGTCGATGCAGCAATTTGCACTGATTTAAACACTTATTACGACCATAAAAACAGGATGGGAAGCCACCAGGTTCAACGATTTTGGCACGAGTAGTATTACAGTACCTAGCAAGTTAGCAGAAACCATAACAGACATGCTGAATGGTTTTGTTTCTCACTCTATTTGAAGTAAATAAAGATAAAATATATAATAAAACTATTAAACTAAACTTGTAACTAAACAGTGTGCAGGCTGGATTATATTTAAAATATCAGCTGCAGAGTTTTTTTTTTCGTTTTCTGTGTAGTAGTACTGTGTAGATCGCTAGATTTGAAACAGCGATTGGGGGTCCGAGTCAACATTTCCGACAGGCAAGTACGCATGCACTAATGTAGTTGCAATATCTGCTGTGAGAGGAAGACGAAAAGTCTGGCTTCGGCCAAAAAACTTGAGGTTTTAAAATTCATTGTGCTCTTGACAAGTTAAGACAGCAGGAATAAAAAAAGACCCCTCCCCCAATTTTATTCATTTTTAATTTCTTTTTACCATTATCATTACCATCGGCAGATCCGCAAAACGAATAAAAAAAGCATGGCCTTAAGAATGACTTTATGATGACTTTATGCTGCACAGTTCACAATGTTTCTCTGGTCATGAGTTCAGCCTTATTAAATAATGTGATGTCTGCAAACTTAGCCGTATACAGTACTATATATCTGAAAAAGAGGAATTGCACAGATTGAAATCCTAACAAATAGTTTTGTATTTTGAATCCCTAAAAACATTCTACAAGCACATTAATTACATACACGTTTATGAATATTCAAACAACCTGCCTGGGATCACCATTATAACTACGTTTTGTGTTATTGGTTTTCATGTCTTCTCAATACATAGAAAGTATTTTAGTGCACCGTTTCCTGTAATTCAAAAATCATTTAAAGGTGACTGTGGTCTCAAAACGCTGAGCCACTTCTATAGTTATTGTTCAGTGTCTGTCTTTTCTCTTTGCTTCTTCAAGGATTTCCACTGGACAAAGCTGTAGCTTATGAAAAGCTCAGGAGTCCGTTTGTGATCAATGATCTGGATCTGCAGTACTGTATTCAGGACAGGTGAGCCCCACAGCGCCGAACGTTTGTTAAAAAATCGATGACCGGTTGAACAAGGCTTCCTTCTGTATAATCGTTTGAGTTTGTTTTACAATAAGAACATCTGTTGTTGCGTTCCAGTGTAACATGATTATGATGACAGTGTTTAGCTTTAATTTGTTTAGCCGTGGCGAGGGACTGCTGTAAGACTGCTGATGTGTCATGTCATTCACGAAAATCGCAATCTCAAACGCCAAGTGTTTTTTGTTACTTGCTACATTATAAACTATATTGGCAGAAGTATTCACTTACCCATTCAAATTATGGAATTCAGGTGTTCCAATCATCTGTATGGCCACAGGTGCATAAATTCAAACACCTCGGCATGCAGACTGCTTCTACGAGCATTTATGAAAGAATGGGTCAGGAGCTCAGTGAATTCCAGCGAGGTACTGTGATAGGATGCTGCCTGTGCAACAAGTCCAGTCGTGCAATTTCCTCACTACTAACAGTCAATTGTCAACGAGTCTGGGTTTGGCGATTGCCAGGAGAACCGTACTTGTCTGACTGGACTGTACTGAGTGTAAAGTTTGGTGGAGGCGCGATTATGGTGTCGGGTTGTTTTTCAGCAGCTGGGATTGAGCCGTTAGTTCCAGTGAAAGGAACTCTGAATGCTTCAGCACACCAAGAGACTTTTGACAATTTCATGCTCCCAACTTTGTGGGAACAGTTTGAGAATGGCTCCTTCCTGTTCCAACATGACTGCGCTCCAGTGCACCAAGCAAGGTCCATAAAGACATGGATGAGCGAGTTTGGTGTGGAAGAACTTGAACTGCCTGCACAGTCTTGACCTCAACCCGATAGAACACCTTCCTGGTGAAATAGAGCGGAGACTGCGAGCTGGGCCTTCTTGTCCAACATCAGTGTCTGACCACACAAATGCGTTCTGGAAAAGTGGTCAAAATTTCCCATAAACACACCCCTTAACCTTGTGGAAAGCTGTCCAGAAGAGTTGAAGCCATTATAGCTACAAAGGGTGGGCCGACGTCATATTAAACCCTATAGATTAAGAACCGGATGTCACTTAAGTTTATATGCGTGTGAAGGCAGATGATTGAATACTTTTGTCAATATAGTGTATGAACAGTATATATAATTGAAAAGATTATATATAAGCAAATGATTTATAGTTAGAATAAAATACATAGTTTTATTTTACATCAAATAAGTTACATTTTTTTATATGAAGCACAGGTGTTTTTTTTTTTTTTTGTCCTAATGCAAAAATGTTAGATTTTCACTGGGGATCCACCAGGATATTGGCCGTATTAGCCGATGTTCAACTACTGAAATCATTTGGAATTTTGCTGTGCAGTTATTTCAGAATGCGAGTTACTACCCTTGTTCTTTTAAACATAACTACCAGCTTGAAGTTTGTGCACACAGGAAACGGTATCCAAACTGGTAGTGTTTTAATATAAGAGCAAATTGGTTTTATAAATGTTGGTATCGGACTAGAATTTCACAAACGACACAGCCATAATTTATTATATCTTTTACTGTGTGATGTGGGACTCTTTGTGAACAGGAGGGAAGTGTATCAGATCCTGAAGGCAGAGGGTATCCAGCTTCCACGCTATGCCATCCTGAACAGGGACCCAGCCAGACCAGAAGGTTTTGTGTAATGGTTTTTAAAACATTTTGTAAACTTTGTGAATACAGCAGTGCTTGGTTTTTTTATACCTCCACATGTGACACGCATGAGTAAGACTCCGCCTATGAGTGAGAGCATGTTTTGCTCTTTAGCTCTACTGCAGTTGTGAAATGGCACAGGAGACCTTTTCAAGAATAAAACCCTTTCTCCCCTCGAATGTCCAGCTTTAGCTTTAAATGTTTCGTGTTAGTGGTTACTGAATCTGACATCAATGGCACCACTTTGTGCAACATTTAACTCCTAAAACCATTGTCTGAATCATTTATAAGGTTTATAAGGTACACGCAAGCAGAAGGAACATCACAGTGGGTCAGAAATTGGGTTCTTCTAACAAAAACTCCCCCGTAATGGTGTGTTTTCGGGTTTTGCTTTAGCGAAAGGTCTTGTCAATCAACCCATCCTATGTCCATGGTAACAGGGCTGGTGCTATGGCAACATCTGTCTTGCGTTGCCACTCTTGATCCCTTTTTCTGTGCCTCTCCCTGTCTCATCTCTGTGATGAGTTCGCACTCAGGAGACTTGCTTTTTTAGTAACAAAAACAACCTAGCGACCAGCTGCTGCAATTTTCATTTCCCTCCTCGTACAAGCCTGTCTCTCAGTTCCCATCAGTATTTTTGAAATGGCTCATTGTATATAATCTACTCTTTCTTCCATAATGAAGCATGAATTGTTAAAACCTGCTTGGGCCTTTGACCAGAAGTCATCCTTGATGCACTGTTATGTAAGCAAGATGAAGTGGAAGACGGTTTCCACAGCGATGTCTCGAAGCATCCTTTAGACTTTTGGTTATTTTAATCATGCAAATCTGTGCGAAAATGGAGCTTGACTTCCTCACATGCATTACTGAGCCTTTAAGCCCCAATCACAGCCCTCAGCAGAGAAGATATTTAGCAAACACTTATTGGCTTGTTTTCTTTTCCTGTCTCAGGGAAATGTTGATGGAGGGTGTCTAGGAGGAATGCTAATGAGGGCATTTTTGGGGAAGACTGATAAGCACTATACAGCTCCATTATTGACATCGTTATTTATGGATAAGGGAATCCTTGAACGTGGCACAGCACTGAAGGACGACGTTTCTGTGACTGAAGATCCGAAACGGCTTAACTGCATTTTTTTTGTCAGCACTGCGCAGTTCTGGATCTATTAATAGAACTTTTATTAGGTCAGGGTGGAAACAGTTTAGCTGAGACTTCTGTCAGAAAGAGCCAACTGCTGTTCTTTGTCTCAGTAAGAGCACACTTTTTAATGAATCCCTTCTGAGCAATCAAGATTGTGCAGCTTGTTCCACCAGTGGAACGATTAGAAGGATCGTGACAGGATCATAATCGGATCATAATCCTACACCATCCTGTGTTTGAGTGTTTCAGTTGCACACATTATGTTTTTGATGAACTTTGTGTGTTCTCTTGTTATCGGTTTTCCACTCTCGTTCTTGTTATTTTCATCAGACAGTGTTCTGGGCTTGCTTGCTTTCCGGAAACATTGTTTTCACTCTAGTATAATCATAACACTGGTCTGAACAGATATACTCATGGATCCCTTTATTAGGAACACCTATTCACTCGTGCAATTATTTAATCAGCCAATTATGTCCCAACAGTGCTTTGCATAAAAATCATACAGATGTGGTAAGGTACGGTAAGTCTGTTGGGCTTTTTACACCTGAGCCTACTGGTTTACCAGCTGGAGCTTATCCACAGTTTGCTTAGCGTGAAGCGACTAGGAGTTCCTGAATGGGGCGCTAGTCCATTGCAGGTTACCTTCCCAGTATTTTTACTGGTACCCATTTATAGTCCTGGGTAGACAGAGGCACACTTGTGGTTACTACCTTGCCCAGGGGTCTTAGCACGGTGAGGGTCTAACAGGAATTCAAACCCCCAACCTCTCAATCAGGAGCCCATTATACAGATATGGCCCTTCAGATAATATTCACAACAGTCACAAGAATGTCATGGTTTTAACTGTGGCATGATTGTTGGTGCACAATGGGCTGGGTGAGAATTTCTGTAACTGCTGATTTTCACACATAACAGCCTCTAGCGTTGTGCATTACAGAGAAAAAACTCTCTAATGAGCTGTAGTTCCAGGGACAGAAATGCCTTGCTGATAAACAAGGTCAACACTCACTCTTACTTGCCGAACCGTTTAATCCTGTTCCACTGGGAGGCCGGAGCCCACCTCAGCCGACACCGGGCAAAGGAGGGTTACACCCTGAACAGCTCGCCAGACCATTGCTTGGCAAACATGCACAATACCATTCACACTCACGTCCAGACCTACAGGCAATTTGGAACAGCCAATTAGCCTAATGTGTATGTCTTAAGACTGTGGGAGAAAACCTAAATAACCCGAAGGAAACCCACGCAAGCACAGGAACAACATGCAAACTCTACACAGAAAATGCCCTTGCCTAGCCTGGGACTCAAACCCAGGACTTTCTTGCTGTGAGGTTGACATGATAAACACTATGCCACTATGCTGTCCACAGAGAGTACAGGAAGTCAGATGACAACTTTGCAAAAGTGCTGAACATAAAAGTATCTCCAAATGTCCCATACATGATGAAAAAGTAGGATTGGAAAGTCTTGGAAAGGTGGGTCCTAGACCCACCAGTGTTTTGATTGTTGATTGTACATTGTAGTTGCTACGGACATGAAACAACTTCATTAAAAATTATTACATTTTTTCATTCATTTTATGAAAAGGTTCTGTTTCTTTTGGTTAAGAAGAATAGATATCCTTTCTCTGTTCTTTGGGTAATGACAGACAGTGCAGGATTAATGTGGGCCAAAATGCATCAAGCTATGAAGCGCTGATTTCCCACAGGCATAGTTCAGCAATAATTTATTAATTTTCCAAGACACAAATCTACTTAAAATTGCCTCGTTAAAATCAATGTCAGCCAGAGTGTGTTGGTCACAAAGCATTATGTTAAGCTTAAGAATTGGAACTAAATTGTGGTGAAGCATTGCTATAGTATTTCGTGCTTATGATGTGTTTATTAAGTGTTTATTGTGTTTATTATTATTATTATATATGTGTTTGTATTGTGTGTGATGACAGAATGTAATCTCGTTGAGGGAGAGGACCATGTAGAGGTAAATGGGGAAATTTTCCAGAAACCTTTTGTGGAGAAGCCAGTGAGTGCTGAGGACCATAATGTGTATATCTATTACCCCACGTCCGCAGGCGGGGGCAGCCAGAGGCTGTTCCGCAAGGTTAGCCATCTACACACACGAAAACAATCAGCTAGATAAGATACCATGTCCTTGTATGTCCTTGTTCTTATTTATTTTCATTGCAGATCGGCAGCAGAAGTAGTGTCTATTCCCCTGAGAGTAATGTCCGGAAAACCGGCTCTTACATATATGAAGAGTTTATGCCTACCGACGGGACTGACGTTAAGGTAATCTGTGAATGTATTGAGTCATTTGGTGCTTGCCTTGAGCTGAGGTAAGCCGAGAGATCTGAAGAGATCGAAAGGGTCCGTAGTGTGTTTGGTGCGCTGACAAGATTAGTGGCACCTGGAACGCTGCCCTAGTGCTGCAGCCGTGTAATATGGTCTCGTGAAAGACTGTCCGCTCAGGCATAGCCAATTTTCCATCTGTTAACACACATTCGAATGAAAACACACCCACCTCCCAATCATGTCTCCTGTTTATTCATGTGCTCCAGCGTGTGCTTTTATACATGTGTTTACGTGTCCGTACATATCGACTCAGGTGTACACAGTGGGTCCTGACTATGCCCACGCCGAAGCCCGTAAATCTCCCGCTCTGGACGGAAAGGTGGAACGAGACAGTGAAGGAAAAGAGGTGCGTTATCCCGTCATCCTCAATGCCAGAGAGAAACTCATCGCCTGGAAAGTCTGCCTGGCCTTTAAGGTAAAGCACGCACAGTGAAATTGATACCTCCATGTTCAGTGCATTTGAACCTATTATCGGAATTTAAAGCGCATTATCAGGTCATTATCGAGAAAGGGGGATACTCAGCAGTTCATGGAGGATGGATGAGTTATGGATCTCGGGTGATTACACTATTTATTGAGGAATCGCTTAGTCATGGCTGTAAATTACTGCAGTACACTGAAGTTTCTTGTTGGTTTTTTGTTATGCTATGGAGATGGTGTGCCATCATGTGGTGACAGTTATATTACATTTAAATACAGATCTTGTACTTGATGTAAGTATCGGTGTGTTTCTTTCTTTCGTTTTTTTTTAATTATTCAGTGTTGGGTTTCTGTCCAGTAGCTACAGTAAGTAATGTACAACAACTACAGTGTTTTATGAAGCCAACATGTGGACCAGTAAGCAGACTGTGGTCCCTTGTTTTCTCCAAATATACCAGCATATTGCCACACCCTCACTTTACTGTAAACATATGTTCATTAAAACGGAATAGACGCTGTTAGTAAGTCTTAATAACAGGATGTTATATAGAGTGACACCTCACAGATGCGGCTAAAGTGGAAAATGTTTATTTTGGTTCATTTTTGGAAGAGTTGGAACAGTAGACTGATAAATATGTATATAAATGGCAATGGCAATGCTTGGTACATTCTGTACACAGAACCTGGTGATGCTCCAGTCAAATTCAAAACATGGACTATGTTTGAATCATGTTACAAAATGCTGAATACTTGAATTACCTTTAAATAAGAGCCCTCTACAATAATTTGCAATACAACATGACCAGAGGTAAAGGTCACCCAACCATGTCTATTGCGGCACTATAAACAATGATGTTCTTATTCTTTTATTGATAGCAAACAGTGTGTGGGTTTGACCTGCTCCGTGCTAACGGCCAGTCCTACGTCTGTGACGTGAACGGCTTCAGCTTTGTGAAGAACTCCATGAAATATTATGATGACTGCGCAAAAATTTTGGGGTATGTATTTTCATTTTCATGTTCCCGTTATTATGTAAGCCTTTCTCTCTCACTGACGTTGGTTGTAAAACACTACTCTGGTGGGATTCAAAAGTATTTACACCACTGTGGTAAATTGAAACAAGCAGAATCATTTGTTTATTTGTTCTCACAATTTCTTAGACATTGTACTCCCTTGTATTTTTTTTTTGTCAAACAATGCCCAGCATTACACTGCAGGACACCTGATCTATGTCTGCTGTAAATACTAAACCAGGCTTGTCCAGTCTTATCTGCAAAGGGCCAGTGTGGGTACAGGTTTTTATTTCAACCACACCTTCAACTGTTTTCAATCATTCTTTCATTTTCTAATCCACTTAATCCTAATTGGGGTCACATCTCAGCCGACTCTGGGCGAGGTGCACCCAGGACAGCTCTCCAGGCCATCACAGGGCCAAAACTCACACAACCATTCACACTCACACCTAGGGCTGATTTGAAACAGACTTTTAGCCTAATATGCATGTTTTTCGATAGTAGGAGGAAACCAGAGTACCTGGAGTAAACCCACACAAGCACGGGGAGAACATGCAAACTCCACACTCCAGGCCTTCTTGCTGTGAGGACGCGCTAACCACAGTACCATTGTGCTGCCCATGTTTCATTCAAAAAAAAAAAAAAAAGACTTCACTACATTGCTCATTAGCGTTTCAATTTTAAAGCCGGGTGGCAGCCATTTTGGTGAGACCAACTTGCATTAAGATATCAAAATGGAGCCATTGAAATCCAACACAACTTAAAAGCCCTAGAAAATTTGACTGCTGATGGTTAGAATACCTTAAATTCATATAACTTTATAATCTCTCTCTCTCTCTCTCTCTCTCTCTCTCTCTCTCTCTCTCTCTCTCTCTATCTCTCTCTCTGTACCGAATACTCAGTGGGATGGAATTGCTCTAAATGAAATTATGAGATAGTG
>JBCNYG010000024.1:29873582-29885425 GCA_039654305.1 Porochilus rendahli
GCGTTTTAGTGATGTATATATTTCTAATACTTTCTACAATGTGTACATGTTATTGTAAATTAAGTCCTTTTTGGTTTTCATGCCATGAAAATCATGTTAGATTGCCAGGTTATAACCAAATTAATATACGGTCTGAACAGTTTGATGTCCTTTATGGCTAATTATTTTTGTGCAACTTTGTAACTGGTTATTAGATAATATTCCCTCTTTAATTTTCATTTTAGTTGATGTAGCATTATACAAGCTGAGTGTTTGGTGCTGCATATGTCATGACATCGTGTACGATATTAGTTGTATGGCTGAAAGGCCACGGATTTTGTAGTACCAGATAAATCTACGTTGTTATTTTAAATTCAGGGTATGATTGTAATTTTTGTTAGATAGTGATGTGTTTTTATATGTATATTTCTGTATCTGGTTTATGATTAAGCTTTTATTTTAATATTATTAATAACAATTATACACCAACATTGAGGTGGATGCCTCTGATTGGTCCCCAAGATAGAGCACCGAGTAACATCCACTGAGCCTGAGGTGAATAATTGTTTGAGTATATACTACATGGGAACATAAAAAGCAAACTATATTAAGATATTTAAAAATATGTATAATTTATTTTTAAATATTTTACCCATGACAGGCGGGTCAAGTTAGCTACACATTCTCCAAGCAGAGTTAAGTGTTATGGAGCTAAATATATCTTTTTATAATAATCAGTTCTAGTATGTATTACAAGGAAATGTAAGAAATCACACCCCTAACTGTGTGTTTTTAAGCTCATTCAAAGATTTAGTATATACTACGTGGAACGCAAGAAAAGCAAACCAGAACATGATTTTATGTGTAATTTTTCCATTTTATGGCATAATAGTATAGGGTGTAGTGGTTAGGGTGCTGGGCTTATGATGGGGAAGTAGTGGGTACAGATCCCTGTTAGACCCTCACCATTCCTGGCCCCTGGACAAGGACTTAACCACAAATGTCCCTCTGTCTACCACTAAATGGCTACCGGTTGAAATCCAAGACGCTTTACATCACAAAACCGGGATGAGCTCTGGCCTGATGAGCCATTAGGTTCGGGCGTAAATAACCCAACAGACTTTTCCTATTGCGTAATGAGAACACATCGACACAACAAACCCCATGTGTCTGTTGATTGATTCAGGCATTATTCACTCAGTATAATGTATTTTTTGTTTTGAGATAGCAATCAGATCGACCAGTCAGATTACATCGTTCCTGTGTAGTATACACTAATAGATTTTAGAAATGATTAATATCCAAGGGCTAGTTATCACCATTGATTGGCAAATGAGCTCTTTGGTTTTTTCTGGCCAGTTACATTTTTGTTTATGCCTTTTGTTTATCTTTTTGTTGTCTTTTTTTTTTTTTTAGTCGCCATTGCAGACAGACATTATCAAGACCTCTCCCGGCAAAGTATGAACGCAGCGGGTTTTCTTTTTTTGTTTGTTCGTTTGCTTTTTGTTTTTCCTCACAGAACAAAGGGTGTATGTTGTGAATGTTGATGGGACTCGTAGCTAGACTGTTTTTAACGTTGCATGACTGTGCTGTTTCTGCCCCCTCTCTCACTTCCAGGAAGAAAGCCCCCTGAGTGTGTCTAGCCCTGAGTCTATTGGTACCTGGATACATTACACCTGTGGTGTTGGTACTGGGCGTCGAAGACGCAGATCAGGGGACCAAATAACTTCCTCCCCTGTCTCCCCCAAATCACTGGCTTTCACATCCAGTATTTTTGGCTCATGGCAACAGGTTTTTACAAATTTAATTCATTCTTCACAATCGCTAACTCCTTGTTCATGCGCACCAGAGAAACCTGACGACAGTCAGCAAGGACATCTAATCAGCAGATCAATCAAAAGAGAGTACATACATAGATATTTTTTTAAATAATTTTTTCAATTTTTTTTTTGCCATTTTTCATTCCATCCTAAGAGGAATTCAAGTGAAAGGAGGGCTTTACTTGTGGCATCTGAATAACCAGCGCCTAAGACTCATCCAGTTTTATGAACTTTTATAGTGTCGACTAACAGTGAACGATTTGGGGTCAAAGTTGCATGTTTATAATTTCATAACTTGTTTCTCCCCCCACTGCCATTGTGTGTGGTGCAACACTGAAACCTGACTTGTTTAGTCATTTGAATAGTTGCCTACAGGTCAAGGTCACAGCCTGTCCATCTCTCTGTACACTTTACGCTGAAGCCTGTGGTTCTTCAGTCTTATGCATTCAGTTCTAATGCCTAAAACAAGTCTTACATTGTCATGGCCATGTGCACTTTGAATTTGTTTAAGGTGTGTCTATTATTTTGTGAAATGCTTCATGCCTGCTTTGCTGTAACATGCTTTTCCATTAGCGTCCTTTCTTAACAGTGCTTTTAAAGGCAAGCCACCAGTGCCACCTTATCTTTTTTTTTTTTTTTTTTTTCTCCTTTTTGTTAGAACCCATTCAACCTTTCCTATATTTGGCTTCTGCTCTCTGCTTCCTCCCAGAACAATTACTTTAACACGTTGTCTGCTGAGGCACTGTGAAAGAAAAGGTATATTGACTTTTGTGATTATCCACCATAGAGGCACATTTATCTTCGTAGCTCTTTTCATTCATCTGCTGACTCTCATTAGTTGTCCTTTGCAACCTGCTACATTTCAGTGTCCAAGAACCTTCTTCCCTTCCTTTGGGTTGCAGTAAGATTTGTGGTGTTGAATCTTTTAGTTGGATGTTTTTTTTTGTTTGTTTGTTTGGTTTTTTTTGCCCCTCCAGTCTCCCAGCTCTTACCTTTTCCAAAGCTGAAGACCATCCCTGCTTTGGCACATTTATTCCTTTTTGGTTACTCTCCTAATCTGTGAGATATTTTGCTCTCATCTCATTCTTGTCCAGGCAAATGAGAGTATAACTGAAGACATAAAAAGTGTGGAGCTCATGTCACATCATTCCACATTGCACGTTGGGTTTTTACATCCCCATCTTGTGAGAGAAATCATAATAATAATGTGACAACTCTACATTCCTTTACATTGTTTATATTTCAGGCGTAGTGTGTAGTTTTGGTTTGTGTGAGTGGTTGTTGTTAATATTGAAGAAATGTGTTTTTGGGCTGTAAATCAGTTTGTCATGATTTGCTTTCTATAAAGTTTTGTATATCTTGATCAAAATGCCATTTTAACAATGAAATAATAGTTTTGTCTTTTTAACTTGTGACCTTTTCTTTTTCAAAGCTATGACTATGGCATAGCATACCAATATACATAGTAATAGCTGCAGCCAAATATTGATATAATAATAATAATATTAACAACAACAACTATTATTATTATTAACAGAAGTAGTATTATTAAATAAGCGAAATATCTAAGAGTTGTGAATAAATAGGGCAGTGGTGACTTAGTAATTAAAGCTCCAGGTTACTGATCAGAATGTGGGGGATTCAAGACCTCGTATCACCAAGCTGCCACTCTTGGGCTCTTGAGCTAGGCCCTTAAACTGATCGACTATAAAAATGGGATAAAAATGCAAGTTTTTGGATAAGGGTGTCTGCCAAATGCCAAAAATGTAAATCAGATAAACAGTCTGAATATAAAGATCATTACAATGAAGCACGTTGAAGTTTTTTTTTTTTGCTGCTCAGAGGTTCCTCTGAGCTTCAGGTAAGCTGTGGCAGGTATAAGTACAGCTTGATTCATTTTGTCTTTTTCAACCATCCCACTTCCAGCTGTCATATTTCCAGTCCCTTGGATCCAGCCATTCCAAGCCTTGGTTTTGCACGAAACCGAACAAAAGAAACATAAAACCTCCCCCTTCCTTTGTTCTCCCCCTCCCTCCAACCACAGGTGCAAGAGCCTATACGGTTCGGGTTTTGCCGTGTTGATTTGTTGAATCTCTGCAAACTGTTGCCATGTCTTTCAACTTTCCCGTCTGCATCTCTGACCCTACCGTTTCATATGCCTCATCCTGTATCTGAATGTCTTGAAACGTCTTGCACGGAATGGACTCTCTGGCCGTGGGGATGTTGCACGCTCCATTTCCTTTCCATTTCGTCTTTCTGTTGTCTTTGTTGCCTGTACTAACATTTGTAATGCAGCTTATTAACACCTGTCTATCTTGGAAAAGCCCTATCTCTTAAAAATAAAAGGATTCAGGATTCTTATCCTTTCCATTTGCTAGTTTGACAGTAAAGCTAATGATGGTTTTTGGGGGTTTTTTAGGTTCTTTCGGAGAACAACAGTCATGCAAGGCCAAGCAGACTGCACGCAGATCCGAAGCTGACCACAGGAATAGGTAAGCTGTCTCTTTCTTTTCACTGTAAAGCCAATCACACATGAGTTGTAAACCTCAAAGTAGCTGGTGATTTAAACGTCTTAAATATCATGATGGTTTTAAACTTGCTTTGATGTTAAAGTAGTATGGTGTTATTTCTTTTTTTCTGGCTTAATGTTGTGTACTGTGTGATCGTCTTATTGTTGCTCATGTCATGTTTCCTCAAAAAGTAATAAGTGAAGCCATGAAGTAATATTGTGTCTTTCCATTTCAACCCTTCACTCTGTGTCATGGCTTTGTGCCTCTTGGAGCACCTTTAGAGTGCCTCCTTTATGCAGGCTGCTCTCTGCTGATCCTCCGGCACCCAATGATTAATTACTAAAGGTGTGATGTGGAATTTAACGTAGTACTCCCAATTGGCATAATAGCATCTGAATCTCAAACCGCAATCTCTAGAGCAAGATTTTTGCCACACAACTGCCTGAAACAGTGCTGACTCGGTTTCTCTCATACATGCTGGTAATGTCCTTTGTTTATGTCTTACTGCCTAAGAGGCAGAGGTGAAATTTTTGCTGAAGGGAGACCAACCCTTCAGATTTGCCTTCAGTTGAAATGGATTTGTTTCAGGCTGTGAGAGCAAGACCTGACCTCAAGCTCTCATAGAGAACCGCTTCGCGTTCTTGCACTAGAATTCACTGTACTGGATTATTATGGTGTATAAAGAGTTCTTCATATTTAGCTGCGTCAAGAGGACACCCTTATGTTCTGTTTTCTTTTTTAGCAATGTATGCTTTGTGATCCTTTTGAATTTGAGACAGGTGACAACATCAAAGTTTTAAAGGAGCAGTTAAAAAAAAATCAACAAGTAAAAGCATATCTTATGCCTGAGAATACACAGTTAGTTAATAAT
Organism: Porochilus rendahli; assembly: GCA_039654305.1. Classification (NCBI taxonomy): domain Eukaryota; kingdom Metazoa; phylum Chordata; class Actinopteri; order Siluriformes; family Plotosidae; genus Porochilus; species Porochilus rendahli. The sequence continues at coordinate 29,878,763 of JBCNYG010000024.1, forward strand.
TTACCAGTTTACCTGTGGGATATAAATGTGTTGGAGGAAGAGCCCTTTTTTACTTTTTGAAGACGATTGGAGAAAATGACCTGTACGCAGACACAAAAATCTACCCCCCCTCAAATATCTCCTTAGTTTATTTGTAACCAATTCCCACCCCTCGTGCATATTCAGGGACAGTGTAACACACTTGGGAGTGAAGGGCTGCCCGCCCCCTTGTATGCATGAGCTCATGCATGCCTGAGATTGCCTAAGCAACAGGAAAGCGAGCGTATGCCTTCTCACGCTCTCCTGTGAGCGTAGCCAATTATCTCTCATAGGCTCCCGGGTACATCATCCTGGACTCGACTCGCGATTCCCAGGAAGATAGTGGCACACCTTGCCACTGTGCCGTTCAGGAGCCGCCGCATGGCTTCACTTTAAGTAAAAATTCTATTTGGGCTATGAGAGAATCGTTGTGTGTATTCTACTTTAGTAGAACCGAATGAATTAATTTTACAATGTTTTTATTGTGAGCTCATTTCAACCCATTTAACCAGTTTAATTGGATTGTTAATAAAGACATTAATAGTCTTATAATAAATATAAATAATAAAAAAGACACAAAAGCACTTTTTTGGTTTCAGCCCAGAGTGTCCTGTATTTTGGTGTTGGCAAGAAATTTTCAGTGTTGTGTATCACTCTTTCGTGGTGTATTCTAGATGATGTATTTATATGTTGCAGACTTAGTGTATATACATTAGAAGGGAGTATTATTATTTTTTGTTTGGTAGGTTTTGGGATTTAACCATGTACTAGATTCAGTATTTTTTTAAATCTCTACAAAATTATGTTTTGTAGTGGTGATGAATACAAATGATAGTAAACACAACTGTTCGGCGTATCCTGTTAAGCTGTTTGCTGCGAGCAGGACAAACGACATTACTGTCATTATGGGATTTTTTTTAAACGAGGCTGCACATGTCTTTCTGTGGCAAGAATCTCGTAAACATGCTGCATGCTGCATGCATTGCAAGGTGTGGCTCCTGGAACACACGACTGCTGTATGTATCTTCTCTAACTCCCATCAGGGTCTCATTGTGCTGGCCTGTTTAGCACCATGGTGCTGGGAGGCTCCTCCAGCGCCCCTAACCTACAAGATTATGCTCGCACACACCGTAAAAAGCTGACCTCTTCTGCCTTCTTAGATGGTATGTGCAAACATGCGCACACATCTTTGTTTAAAAAAAAAAAAATGGTAAACCCTCATCCCCTCCTGTAAGGAATCCTGGAAGCTCCTTTTTTTGTGTTGTGTTCAAGGACTGATTTTATTTTTGTCTTTTTGTATGTTTTTTTAATATTATTTGTGTAATTATTAAAATTTTTTTTTATTTATTTGTTCATTTATACACTTTATATATTTATTGTCTACATATTTAATATTGATTGTCAAACTAGGTTAAATGTAACATAGAACATAAGCATTTTTCTAAACATAAGATTTTTTTCTTAACAGTAGTAACAAAACTATAATGATAGTAACAAATAAATTACCTTAAAAAAAATTCACTTAAATTGAAATGAAGTAAAAGTATTTATTTAGCACTTAGAAGATTAATTTATTAGAAATGGCTTTAAACTGATAAAGGATACATTTTCAAATATCCAGCTAAGCAGTGGAGCAGGTTCACGCTTCACGTCTCACAGATGTTTACTGGCAGTTTTAGCACACAATCTCATAATTTTCCAATTGCCAGCTTACCAACATAAACACTTAGCTGCCACTATTTAAAGGGATATTTAATAATATTAGTACTTACTACACAGGAACAGCCCAATCTGATTTACCCTGAGTGGCTAATACTTGAATCAAAACGATGGCCACTCACGGATTTTCAAAGTTTGGTGGCAAATTTTTATTATTTAATATATAAAAAAAATAAACCATAAAGATCTTGTTTTAATTGTAGTATACACTAAAATTTCGTGTGAGTATAAATTACTCTGTTGCTAGTGCAGTTTACTTACAGTTTATTTGAATTTGTTTATTTGTTTATTTTTTATGTTTCCATGCAGTACATACTAAAACTTGAAATGAGTTTTAAAACACAATTTTTTACATTTTAGTTTGCTTGTTGTTCCTGTGTAGTATATACTTACGCTTGGTGGATGTTGCTGAACAACTGTCCCCGACAGTGACGTCCACAGCACTTTTGGCAAATTATTAGTAATTTTTTAAAAAAATCTAAGATTCCTTTAATGTCCGAAAGGTAAACAGAATGGAAGACCCTTTGTCCTAATGTTGATGTTCATGTAACAAGGAAGTGAGAACAGTGTTAGAGTATTACTCATGACTTAATGACGTACTCTTTTTTTTTTTTTATTTGCATTCAGGGTACAAATATATATATATATATATATTATATATAGATTTGTTATCAGTTGATCAAGGTGTTTTGCATTGACATTTCTGGGCAGAAACAACAGATTTCTTTCTTTCCTTCCCGTTTGAATGTCAGAATAGAATTGTTCTATTTTTGTATACACAAACAAATAAGCTGTAAATAAAATGAAGAACTTAAATCTCAGAAGGAGATTAGTTGGGCAGACAAATTTGTTTGCTATCAGATTCTGGTTTAGGTGGAATTTGTCTTCATGATACCATCCCTGTGCTCGCTGGTTCCACGTGATTCCACATGTGCCCCGTAACATTATTCTGCCATTTTGAAAAGCAGACAACCAGGGTTATCGGGAACGCTTTTGTTTGTTTGTTTTTTTTGTTTGTTTGTTTTTCTCCACGCAATCTGCCTGACAGACCCTAACACTAAACTCTAACTCACTAAACCGAACATTCCTCTTATTTTCCTCCCCTTTCTCTCCTGCATGCCCACTAACTGTTGCTTTCTTCTGCCCTTTTTCTAAGCCCTTTTTTTCTGTTAGCTGTTGTACATTTCAGGTACCTGTGTTTCTCTTTCTCAGAGGCCACACGTGGTTCTGCTGTAAAAAGATTTTCTATCTCATTTGCGCGACACCCAACCAATGGTATGTTTTTCTTTCGTTAATTCCCAGTACAGCCTTCTTCCCATCATGCTCATTATTTTGTTCTGGATAAAAAAGACGACTTCTTTCATTTCTTCCACTAACTCCAGAGCAGTGCACATGAAATGCAGCCCTGAACGTTGAAGCGGCTAATATGCTTGTGCGGTTCTTCAGAGACCATGTGCTTTTTCAGCCCCGTTCACTCAGTTCCACTAAATGTGAGACGGCCTGGGAAAATCTGCCAGCCAACACACTGGTTAAATTCTGAAAAAATGGCCAAACGTGGGTTTTGACCAAATTTAAGTCTATTATTCTTTCAATAAAGAAACTTTCTTTACATTTAGAAATATGTATGTATGTATTTATTTATAATTTTTTTAGAAATGGTATTTAGGTTACTTTACAACCTTACCTTGCTGTTATCCTGCAAAGATTATAGCAAGTTAAGAGCCACTTTACTAAACTGCCTAAAATCTCTCCAACAAACCAGACATAAATTTATTCTGTTTAATTTATAATTCGATTCCAACTTTCAAATCTCTTTCAAAAAATGAAAATCAATAAATAAAATGAGCTTATAAAATACATTTATTGAAGGGGCTGGCTCACCCTTCCCAGAATCATATGACTGCTACCTGGCAATACTATTTACAGCAAAACGACACAAATTCACAGTTGGTGATTCCTTCAGAGCTGATCTCAAACCTTTCCTTTAGCCATGTCATGTTGGAAGCTTTAAACAAAGTATACGTGTGGTGGGGAAATCAATTACATCATAAGGACCATACAAAATAGGGATGGGTTTTTTGAAAGAACATAAAAGATTTCTACTTCATTAAAGTAACCTCAGTTTTGTGTTACAATTTATTTAGGAACTATTACCTAAGAGTTGTGGCTGAGTTGTTGCGGGTTGTTTTTGGGATGTTGGTAGCTGCGATAATGGTGACTTGTTGCATGGTGCGGAGGATTTAATGATTTACTAGTGAATAGACTGTGTGTTTTATCTTCCATTATCAGTTTATTTGGCTGAATACTAAGGTTTCCTGGCAAACCCACCCCCTGCTCATGGGCTTAGTATCTCAGTCATTTATCTCAATCATTTGGTTTACGTCTTGTTTTGGTTTTGCGTCTGTTTACAATAACACTAACAAGGCCACGTGATCAGAGGAACCATCTTGCACTTGCGATCGATATACTTGGCAGTGCAATACTGAATCATGGAAAGAAACTGAATAAGGCAGGCATTTCAATAGAGATAAAAAAAGATGTTGAATTTTACCAATATTGCACATGCGTAAGCAGATGGTTTCAGAAAAATGTTGAGGTCAATACCATTTTATTTCCAAGAGGTAACACGGCATTTCATGGTTATTTTCTAAACCTGGGCCCCTTTAAACCAACAGAAGTGACTGAATGAATCAGTGATTGTTTCAGCTCCCACATTTGCATGAAGTAAAATCATTGGAGTGAGGAGGGAACGGTGTGGCGTGTGTGTAATTGTTACCTCCGGTTAGACCAAGCCTAATGAGGGCAGTCCTGATTATAAACTTGTGTATGTATTTAATCAATTTGCAGCAATGTAGTTTTTTTTATTAGTAGATTAGGTTGTAAATGTGGTAAGTAAGTTAAAAGTAAGCCATGTATTTTACTTTAGACTTGAAATGAAATTTACAAATGACTTTTTGTCCTTTTTCACGTTTAGGATTACCAGATATTACGGTGCTAGAACATGATAAGCATGCAAGAGAGAAACAGGAAAGCGGGTAGTTTGAAAAATTTTTATAGTAAAAAAAAATTCAAATCTGTACAGGTGAAAAGTTTTCCCAGGCCACCACACAAGCGTCATCTCAAATAGCGACATGGATAAACACTTTATTTTGAGTAGCCATTGAATGCAGTCCTATATTATTTAAATCAGATCAAATAGATATGAACTCGTTTTTTCTGTCAATAGATTATAGAGGTATAGTATTTGTGAGGTTGTTCTTAAGTGATGACACTTTAACATTTTTTATATTTACATTGTATAATTGTGTGTATATGCACAAACTTCAGTAGGAATCTTTATGCAGTAATGAATTCATACAACCGGCTGTTTAGGTAATGGCATGAAGGAGCAGCTGTAGAGGTGTTCCTGATGAAGTAAACAATGTTTGTATATATTCCTGGTTTCGGTTTTGAATTTTTGCATCATTCTCCAAAAAAAAAAAAAAAATTATAGAAGAAATAAAGAAAAAAAAAAGTGGCACTTTGTAAGGACAGTGTGGTTAATTTAATTAGACCTAATTTAGCAAGTTTTTCAATTATTACGTGCACTTTATTACTAGGTGTTTATAAATTTTTTAGAATTTGAACCATTTTGGGAATATCATTTTTATTCTTTTTTTGTTGCTGTGTTTGTTTTTAATCTGCTTTTCTAAATGGGTCAGTGTTTCCCAGTGTGTTTTGTGGTAAGTGTTATGTTTAATTTAACCATTAGTATCTTGTTGGTTGTTTTGTTTTGGTTCGTTTTTTTGATGTCTTGTAGAAGTCGGCTTCCTTATATCTTGCTTTTAGTCAGTTGTTTGTCCTTTACCAAATTCCCAACCCATTTGTCCATCTTTGTATCATAGTAGTTCAACATTTGTGTGCTTAAGCAACACATTCATTCTCTTTTATTTCATGTTATACATTCCATCATGTACACCTCAGGTGGGTGATGCATCATTTAACTGCACCTACAGTTACACTGATTACAAAAACCAACAAAGATACCTGCAGTTCTCCAGATCATTCAAGTAACTGATTTAACACGAAAGCATCAGACATTTTGGTCCTATAAATACATCAAATGCAATATTACATCCAGAACAAATAAAAAAACAAACAAACAATAAATAAACAGGCATGATTTATATCATTTAGCTTTATCTGCTTTCTATAAACATTTTTGGTAGAATATCTTTTGGCAGAATTTTATATAAAAAATGCGTTTTAATCAGATGTCTTCAGATCTTTTTTTTTCGTAGATCTGTAATATTCCTTGCATCTGAACAACCATCAAAACATTCCAACAAATATAGTGGCCCTTGTTGTGATATTACTTAGTGTACGTCCAGAGTTCAAACCAATCAGATAATATGAGTCTGTTTTATTTGACCCATTTTGAGCCCCAGTTCTCGCCAGCAGAAAGACTGAGCATCAATCCCACCGATGCTACAGACACTCTTGATGAATACCAGCTAGTTTTATAGACAAAGTTCATGGATACCTCCACCACAGACAATCTCGCCCAGTTCTGTTCGCTCCCATGGATAAATGTGTGAGATTCTCCTTGGTCATGCAGTCGCTCCTGCACAGTCCCACTCACTCCCACAGGCGCACTTGATCGGCCCCACATGATCCCATGGTTACTCTCGACTTAACCTATCTGTTCAAACCTTTTTGCCCTCCGATGCCCGCCATCAGAAAGTTTAAGTATCAGTCCCATCACCCCCACAGACACTCGTGACCAATCCCATCACCCCCACAGACACTCTTGAAGAGCCCTACCACCCCCACAGACACTCATGACCAATCCCATCACCCCCACAGACACTCTTGATCAGTACAAACTAGGTTTACGGACACAGTTCACCGATCCTTTTCACCGACGTTCTCGCCCAATTCTGTACA
>JBCNYG010000024.1:29895778-29906642 GCA_039654305.1 Porochilus rendahli
CCCCCCCCCCCCCCCCCCCCCCCCCCCCCCCCCCCCCAACCCCGGAATCCATAGGCAAACATTTTTCATGCCAGTATTGCTATTGACCATATGTTCTGGCAGAGCAGCACACATTGCCATATGCCCGTGTGATTCAGCACACTGGCTCTTCTGGGATTTAACTCCATGTTATGACTCAGAGACAGATCATTTGTTTGTGTTTGCACGTGTTATTTGGTGTGTTGACTTGTTTTTTATGTAAATGCATACATAAAGTCCTGATTTGTAGGATGTCGGTGGGTCTATGAGCAGAAATGAAAGACTATTTGCATGTATGTTCTGAATAGTGTATAATGACTTAACGAAATGTCTTCATAACGAACGGGTCGCCTTCCATGGAGCTCACCATATTGCGCCAGTACAGTAGCCCAGACTAGGTAAACCTCTAGAGTGCCTTGCGTGTGTTTTTAAAGGGGAGAAGAAAATGGAGGAGTCAGTGTTTCTTGGTGTTTGTGAGCAGATTTGGGGGTCTTTCCATCCCTTTAATCGGAATATGAACTCAGTGGATTGTAAGAAATTAGGCATTTTTATTATTTTAATTAATATTTTATGGTTCTTACCATAAAATACTTAATGGAAGAGCTGGTTAGTATGGAGCCAATAAAGTCATGTTAGATGGAAGAATAGCATCAAATTCTTGGGGAAAAAACTAAACAAAAAATCACTTTCATTCCAGATTTTGTTTATGGAATAAGTCAAGGAACACAAGAGTAGGCTGGCTAGCATTAGCATGCTAAACCTAAGTGGTTAGGCTCGAAGGGAGTCTTTCCCACTTGCCACACTTCTAGTTACATTGGTTACAGTCCTCTCTTCTTTGGTCATCGCTAACAGGCAACGGTGATTAGTGAAGGCCTATTCTGGACATCAGGCTGATAGTCGTGTTTGGTGCAAAAAAAAAAAAGTTATGATTTGCAGTGCTTAAGTTTTTTTTTTATTTGTCCGAATAGAGGTTGTTTTAAAAGAAGAAACGTTTCTCTTAAAGGATTTCACTCTCTACTGTTCTAACGCTGTCTTGCTTTCCTAGCCAGGCCATGTCTTTAAAGATGGAGCTGGATGTCAGTGGAGTGTCCCGGGCCCCTGTGTCCGTGTTACCTGCTGCTGAGGTTAAAGCCACATTAAAGCCTGAGGTAGAGAAACCGCGCTGCTCCAGCACGCCCTGCTCACCCATTAAAAGTACTGTCTCAGGATACCAGATCCTCCATATGAACTCTAACTACCTGGTGGGCTTTACCACTGGGGAGGAGCTTCTCAAACTGGCCCACAAGTGGTCCGGGCCAGAGAAGAGCAGCACTGAGGCGCTGCCTGGTGCCATCCAGAAACCTGTGGATTTAGGGATGCACCGTGCTTCACGTGTTTACAAAACCAAAAGCCGTTACTACCAACCTTACGACATCCCTGCTGTTAACGGGCGACGCAGAAGGCGAATGCCCAGCTCAGGCGACGCCTGCTTTAGATCTCCAGCGGCCGGAGAGAGCAGTAAAGCCCTGCATGGGCCACTGCCTCTCTGCCTGCTTAAGGCCAAGCGTGCACACTCCAAATCTCTGGACTACCTCAACCTGGACAAGATGAATCTTAGCGAGCCAGCCGACACCGACGTGCTGCAGTACCAGCTCCAGCACCTGACGCTGCGTGCTGAGCGCATCTTCACCAGGAACAAAACATGAACAGATGAAAACGGGCCACTTGCACCCACAGCCAGGCCTGACACACCTCGGGAACTGGCTGCTGTTTTGGGGCCTTGAGTTTCTCCGGTCAGATCGTAGGCAGTTCCTGTAGTAAAGACACCCATAGGCCACTAATCTTGTTATTTTAAGAACTGTTTGTTAACCAGAAGGTTCCGTGAGGTCCAGCTAACTTAAACTTTAACCTGTGAACAAAGTGAAGTTGTTTTAATAAAGTGTGTTTGTGTGTGAGAGAGGGGTGAGTTTGTTCAGGATTAGCAATAAACTATATGCTTAACAGTTGCTACTACTGTGTGTGTGTGTGCGTGTGTATGTGTGTGTGTCTGCTGAGGTGAAAACGCCTCTGTTGCAGAAGATGTACCTATAACCTGCACTAGATCATAGTGTTAGACATCTGGATTTTTTTCATGAATTTTTTCCTTTTTTTTTCTTTACCAGTTTCGCATACTTCATTCTCGTGTTCTCCTAATGCTAGCCTCTCTTAATATTGGCATCTTCACACCTGTAGATGTGTTAGTAGGTGAGCTCTGCACTCATTTGTTGTCCAGTGAGGCAACACTTTGTGGAGAAAAAAAAAAACAAACAAAAAAAAAAAAACCAGACTGTTAGTTACACAACACTGAGGTTCTTTAAGACAGTAGTGCAGATAAAGCTTCTGATCACTCGCGTTGAGATTAGTGCCTCACATACACACTATTAATCCCCTCCTTTCTCGTTTGTCAAACTGGTGAATTGTCCAGATATTCACACTAAGTACTCCATCATGATTATTTACATTATAAATAAAGGATAAATATGAAGAGAGGAAATTATTTGTTGATCCATTCTTGTGGGATTTTTTTTTTTTATTCATTTATTTATTTAAAAAAAAATTTTTTTCATATGCTGGTGAACAGCATTGCTACTAAAACAAACCAAAGGATGAACTTTGGCTGTCCTGGGAAAAACTTGATTGATGCAATTATTATTTTTTTTGTGTGCAACGACACCTGACAATCAGGTAAAACTATTTTTACCCAATAATCCAGACAGTTCTAAAGCGTTACTCCTAACATGTTTTTTTTGGTGCTCATCAGACATTGTATTTCTCATGTCACACTTCTTATAGTATCTCACACGTCTCAAATATTTATGTACTGTTAACCAGTAACATGAAACCACTACAGTTAATAGTGTGAATCTGATGCACTGGCTTGAGGCTTATAAGACCTTTGTTGTTATTTTATTTCTTTATTTTTATTTTTTTTAAAGACCAGCTTTTTACCTGGGTCTCTGGTTTAATTAAATAACACTATGTTTTGTGAGTTTTATATAATCTCAGAATCGACATTTATATTATTTGAGTAGATTACACTGGACTTTTAATCAGCTTTTTCCCCATTTGTCACATTTAAATACTAATTTGATTCACTTTTCCTTGACGTGGTGTACATTTGTAATAATTTATTACTGCAATCATATCTGTTTCTTGCCCTTAGGACAGGGGGGTCTTTTAGTGGATGATTTGTCTGATGCTGTGTCCCTTTAGTTTCTTACGAATAGCTTTGAGTAAATGTCATGTTTCTGCTTTTTACCTTCAATTCCTCGATTAGTTCGAGCACTTCTTTTTCTTCCCCTCATTTTCTGTCCACTTTTATGTAAGAAACTGTTGTATGAATAATGCTCAGCACCTTAGATTCACAGATATCGGTGATGTATTGGTCATGTTTTCTTCTGTCTTGATTGATCTGCAAAACATCTTGTTTACATATTAGCGGTTTTATTTAAAGGCTGTAACACTGGTATGAGTTTGTGCTTTTTTTTCTTTATCTTTTTTTTAATCTTAATGAACTTGATGAAAGCGTGTCATGAATGTAATTAGTAATGAGTGCTGTAGTGCTATGTATCTCATATGTAAGGACTCAGGACTGAGCCAGATTACTTCTCTATTTATCTTTACAGTAACACTGCAAGAGTGACCTGCTCCTAGTTTCCGGTTTTTGTAACACTGCGAGCAATTTTACTCCTTTAGTGTTCATTACTTATACATATGCAACTTAAGTACCACTTGCTCCAGACATTCAAGTTTAATTAAACGGTGTGTGCAAACCTTTAAGCTCTAGTTTTCTTTCTCTCTACCCGTACATACCTGAACATCCTCCCATCAGCCGTAACACGAACACCACCTGACTGGTCTGACACAGTGCGGCTTGCTGCGTATGGGGGGTATGCCTAGACGCAGACCAGTCGGGGGGTGTTAATGTTATGACTGATTGGTAATGTATATACAGAAACACTATAGGAGTAATGAAGTTGGAGCGTAGTGATATTAACCAACAGTGTAGGCTTAATAATGTTTTGTTTTTCTTACTAAGGCTATTGCCATAATGCCGTAGTCCCGGACTCTGAAGGATAAAATGAAACTATTTCACCAAGTTGTTTGTGGTATAATACATTTTTACTGTTCTTGCAACACATCCCATATTAGCCTGCAGTACTGTTTTGCTCCTTGTGTGTGAATGTGATTTCAAAGATCTGTCAGGACACAGCAATGATAACGAACTAATCTTACCCTCACAATGCTTCTCTGTGAGGTGTACAGACACAAGGAGCCATGCTAGGTCCCAGTGCCTTGAGCTCTAGTTAAATGACATACATGTTTGTATGTCAGTCTTTTTCTGCTGATTAACACTTCTCTAGCTAGTGTGTTTACATCCTTAGGGTGAACAATGTTAATCTGTATTCTCTAGGCTGACTGCTGAGTGTTTGTGTGACCTGCAATGCTTTCATCTGTATTAAGTTTATTCCTACACTTACCATTATTAAAACACTATGCTGCATTTTGGGTGTGTGGTGTTTATTTGTGTGTGTGTGTGTGTGTATGAAACAATTTTTTTATACAAGATAATTTCTGCTTTGTGCTCCGCCCCTCATTGGCTAAAAATCACAAACCAGCAAGCTGACCGTAACGTTGCACAGGAAAAGTTTATTTTGTTAATAATTCAGTAATAATTTAAATGTGTTTCTTTGCACTGCAAGCACCTGTTGTAAAAATCTAATTTTTTTACCTCTGGAACCATTTTGGATGGAAAATGTATGGCTGTTCTGAAGAGGGAGGGGTCCGAGGGCCGAAATTCCAAAAAACTAAAAAAATAATCTTCCTGTGCCCTCGTTCAGCCTCTGTGATTTTATTCATGGTCTATAAAGGTATCAGGTAATCTTTCAAAAATTGTTGGTCTTTTCAAGGTTAAATGAGGCTTTTTGCATTATCGACCCTTTATGAGCCTGAATTCCAGGTGAAGGCCTTCTTGATATTATTATTCAAGAAAGAAGAGATATAGAGGAACATAAGTCATTTTATTTAATTCCCAAATACTGCGCTGATGAAAATGTACCATAACTGCATTTTCGCCACACTAATCACCCTTACACAAAAGTGCCCAAACTAAGGCACCGCCATTCATGCCTGTTTAGAAAGGAAAAGTCCCTATGTGTCCAAAAATGAATGAATAAGCCAGACTTAATCAAAGTGCAAACTGTCGGCGGTATAACCCACCACAGAAAAACTATTGGTCATCGGTTATGGATCCTCAACCCTCCTAATTCCCACATAAAAAGCATGGACTTCCTGGTTGTGAATATCCACTATACAAAGGGAAAAGTGGCTTCAAGGCTATATATGATGATAAAACTATTTGATTCCCCAACATATAATGTAAAGCTCATGATCAGAATCTTGCACTGAGGTAGGCGTTTAACATTGTTCAGCACCTCATAGCCTGACAGGAGATACTGTAAAGAATCACAAGCTCTTTGGCCTTCATTCTGAAGCGCTCATTTGTGAATTTCCAAATATTCTTCGATTGCACAACCCAGCACTATTACTAGCTTGTGAGTTCTCTCTTGCAATTCTGTAAATTTGGAAGTGAAGTGTGTCGGACATCAGACATAATCAGCCATGTGATAAGGATATAAATTATTAAAACGTAAATTTAGCTCGCTGTGTAATATTTTAGCATTGCAGGTGCCTTTCATTCGGTTAGACTGATATTGACATGCTCTTATTGCAGAACACTTCAGAATTAAAGAAAGCTATTTTGGGTAGACCCCCAGTGCAGCTAACTGGGTTATCAAAGGCCGGCCATGTCTCTCACTGTCTGTGGTGAAGGGCATGTAAAAGAACCATTGCTGATTTTCGCCAAGAGTAGGCTACATAGCCGTCAGCGTGTTTCTGCCCTGTGATGGCCTGGTGACCCTAATTAAGAATAAGCGCTTCAGAAAATGAATGAATGAATGAATATTTTGTGTAGAAACATGACATAGAGTAGAATTGTGATAAAGTATATTTTAGGTTCAGGCTGTAGAGTTACAAAATGTGGATGAGTTCAAGGGGTGAATAATAATTCAACTGTACATGCCGAAAATATCCTCTCAGATGTTCTTTTTATTCAGAAAAGGGAAAATAGCAAGAGGATCAAGGCTCGTATTGTAGATTTCACATGTAAAGGTAACTGACTTTCAGTAAGGAAAAAATTACGTTCCTCAGTTAAAGATTCTCAGTGTTACTTCAAAAATGGAACAGAGAAGGAAATAGCGAAAATAGCTCCTTCACAGAGAAATTGGACAATGTTGACACAATTTTTCTGAAGAGACATTGTTTATATGCCAACTTTGAGTTAAATTTTTTTTCTCTAGTTCAAATGCCTTCATGGTGGAAAAAAAACTAACAATTAGATTAACTTGAGGGTACCCTATTTCCGAATGTTTTTTTGGTGAATCTATTAGGAATAAAGCAGAATTATTTTGCATGTGTTCATCAGACGTATGGCTGTACCTAAAAAAAACAATCATAAAAATCCGAGGTGGTCACCTGGGAAGATTTTGGAAATTTGGTTGATTTTTCATGACCCACTTGTGATTTCTAATCCTTTTCTTCTTCAGGATTCTCCTCTCAGAAAGATAACAACAGAGCTGGAGTGCTTTTTATTCCACAAGATAAAGCACTGCCTATGTACAATTCTGTCCAACTGCACGTTTCACAAGTAAAGGAGCGAAAGCTTGCACAAACTTTGAAATACCAGCAAACTAACCACTTCCTCATGCAACCCATATAAATGCCTAACTGAGAAGTGCAGAGAACACAGAGTTTCTCGGTCATTAGGTCTCGGACTGCAGCACGATGAAGGTTTTGGTGTTTCTTCTACTTCTGGCAGCTGTAAGTGCCAAACGCTATGAGCGGTGTGAACTGGCAAGAGCCATGAAAGCAAATGGCATGGCTGGGTATAGTGGCATCAGTTTGGCTAACTGTGAGTAAACCGGTATTCTAACTTATTATACAGAGCATCTTCCCATGTGCAGAGGAAGCTTCTGCAAGTAAGGAAGGTATATAGAATGAATTTGAAGTACATGTACTAATACATTACAGTAATACAGGGGGCATCCATGGCATAAAGTTTAAAGAAGCGGGTTTGGGACCAGCAGGAGAAAGGTGTGTTGGCGGATGGAGTGAGCATCAGCTTTCCTTCCTCCACCCTCATGGCTGAAGTGTCCTTGAGCAGTTCACTCCTAACTCCTAACTGCTCTCCGGGCACTGCGATGTGTGGCAGCCTTCTGCTCCCTGTGTGCGTGTGAGGACACTTTAGATTAGGTTAAATGCAGAAGCTAAATTTCCCTTGCGAGATTAATGTAGTTTATCAAAATAAATAAATAATACGAATGTGATGGTTTCAAATACAATATACATTATTCTAGAGATGAGTGTGGATTGGGGCAGCAGGAACCATTGCAGCCTCAGCCTCATAGAAACAGTTTTGGAACTTTGAGTTCAATTCATGAAAAATGGGAGCAAAAACAAGTGTTGTGTTTATATTTTTGTTAAGTGTGTGTGTGTGTGTGTGTATATATATATACCCCCAAGACCTAAACTACAGTGTTGTGTTTTCATTTCTTCACACCGCTTCTGTTTCTTGTCTTCGTCTTCAAACAGAAAGATACCTAATACCCAGTGGTCCTTATATGAGGATCTTACAAGGACATATACACAGTATAATTGGGAAGTAATATGATGTCGCTGATATACTAAAAAAAAAAACAAACGTAAAAGTAACTTGGCTTTGCTCTGGAACTGAAATGTCCTTTTTAATGTTTGTAGTTATGTTTGTGGTATTTATGTGAATGCTGAATATGTTTTAGGGGTTTGCTTGGCGAAACATGAGTCTAACTACAACACAAGAGTCACCAATCGCAACACTGATGGATCAACAGACTATGGCATTTTCCAGATAAACAACCGTTGGTGGTGTAGCAACGGGAAATTCCGTAGCGCCAATGGCTGTAGAATCTCCTGCAGTCGTAAGAAGTTTTTTTCCATACAGCTATCCTTTTAAGAGCTTAAAATGACACAATTCTGACAAATCTGAAATTTTAGAAACAATCAAAAGGTGCAAAAACTCATGTAGTCATCCTTCTTTCTCTCAAATAGAGCTTCTTTCTGATAATATCTCACAATCTGCTCGGTGTGCCAAGGTCATAGTGAGACGGCAGGGCATTACTGCATGGTAAGACTATCTAGAACACTGTTTATTTAACACTGGTGTTAAATGTCTGAAACCACAAATAAAAATGCTACTATTTGACATTCTTATTTAATATAATGTAACCTCACATCCAGCTGTCAGCCAAACTCCTCCCACTGCATAATTTAAAAATAGCCGCTCTATAGAACATTGTAACCCCTCAGCCGAGATGCCTCAATCCCAGGGAGGACCAAAGCCACCACCCATATGAACAGTTTCAGACAAGTCCCTATGCAAAAGTTCAGAAAGCTGGCCCGTGAATGAGCTGAGCAATGGCCCGGACAAAGTTATTTGTCAAGTTCCAAGGTCCACGGTGGTGCAGTGGTTGGCACGTCTGCCAGCACAGCAAGAAGGTCCTGGGTTCGATTTCACGCGTGTTTCTGTGTGGAGTTTGCATGTTCTCCCTGTGTTTGCGTGGGTTTCCTCCAGGTACTCCGGTTTCCTCCCACAGTCCAAAAATATGCACAGTAGGCCGACTGGATGCTCCAAATTGCCCCTAGGTGTGAGTGTGAATGGTTGTGTATGTGTGTTTTGGCCCTGCAATGGTCTGGCAAGCTGTTCGGGGTATACCCCACCCTCACCCTGTTAGCTGAGATGGGTTAGCTAACCCTGGACAGCAGGACAGAAACACGCTGATGGCAATCCAATGGCCTACTCTTTGCGAACGGCAGAAATGGTTCTTTTACATGCTTCTCACTGCAGGCAGTGAGGGACATGGCTGGTGTTTGATAACCCAGTTAGCTGCACTGGAAGCAACGACAACGCGGTGACCTTCGGATCAGTAAGCCAGCACCATGCCACGATGCCACCACTGCCCCTATGAAATATCTAAATATCTCCCCACGACCCTAATTAGGATTAAGTGGCTTAGAAAATGAAGGAATAAATAAAGTCATGATGTTTCACATCATATTTAACTGTTTATTTACACTTTCAGAGAAACACAAATTGCTTCATATTTTGAACCCAATAGATGTATGTCATTTATCTATTATCATAACCATTTATTTACTTTTTTGCAGGGTGGCATGGCGTAGATTCTGCAGGGGTCGTAATGTAAGCTCTTATGTTGCAGGCTGTGGAGTTTAAACAAAATCACAAATACATCACTTTATTGTTTATAAGTAATGACGATCATTTCACACAAGTGTTCTGTAACAGCTTTCTCACAGCAAACTCAGAACTCACATTACACTTCCCAGCATGCACCTCAGTCATCTCACTATTAACACTTCCATTACGTGATAGTCACATGCCCTGCACACCTGACTCCAATCCTACAAATCCGTGCACTATTTCAGGATTTCACACGCTCAGTAAGAAGACTTGCTCCTGTGTCTTGTTATTAATGCATATCAAGGTATTGTGTTGCTGCATTGCTTTTGTTTACTGTTCTGCCTTGAATCATCTGCCTGATTGACTGCAATAATCTGCAATGAACTCATTCAAGTCTATGAATATCTTCAAGCAATAGGAACATTGCACAAATAAAGCATCAAAATACAGCAACATATGTATCTATTCATTTGTGGGGTTTTTGTTTGTCTATGAATAATAATTTCATGTAATTCCATTACATGGAAAAAAAGGTGAAATATTTATTCATTCATTTATTTTTTGAACCGCTTAATCCTAATTAGGGCCGCACGTACGCTGATGCCCATCTCAGCTAACTCTGGGTGAGGGCAGAGTACACCCTGGACAACAGGGCAAAAACATGCTGACGGCAGCCCAATGGCCTACTCTTTACGAACGGCAGCAATGGTTCTTTTAGATGCTTCTCTCTCGCAGGCCGTGAGAGACATGGCTGGTGTTTGATAACCCAGTGCAGTGGGGGGACAGCAGTGACAACCCAGTGATAGTGGGGCCTGAACCCCACATAGACACTGATAGAGGAAGAGGCGGAGCTTGGATACAGTATTCCAGAGAAAGACACGATGATAAATGATCAGGATGTGAAAGCAATTAAAGCGGTAATGTACAAAAAAAGAATCACCCTGAAGTATCCTTTGATATTATCCATTTGTGGACACCACACAGTCACAGGACTTAGTTCCCCTTCGCTGCTATAATGACCTCTAGGCTCCAGAAAAGGCTTTCACTTGAATGTGGAGCATGTTTGTGTATGGGTTTGCTCATTTAGTCACAAGATTATTAGTGTGGCTGGGCAGTGATGATTGATGAAATGGCCTGTCAGTGTTTCAAACAATTCATATCAAAGGTGTTCAGTGGGGCTGAGATTAGCGCAGGCTACTTGAATTCTATCACTCCAACCTTGGCACACCACATCTTTATAGATGCTAATTTGTGCACCGTAGCACTGACATCAAGGAACAGGTCTGAGCCCTTTGGATCCAATAAAGGGGAAGCTTAATGCTACGACATACAAGACACCACATTCAGCTTAATGTCTGGGGAAGGCTCACATATAGGTGTGATGGTCATCTGTCTATAAAATTAAGCATAGACTGTATGTATGGTGGCACGCTGGTGTAGTGGTTAGCATATCCGCCTCACAGCTAGAAGGTCCTGGGTTTGAGTCCTGGGCTCGGATGTTTCTGTGTGGAGTTTGCATGTTCTCGCCGTGCC
>JBCNYG010000024.1:29928102-29941611 GCA_039654305.1 Porochilus rendahli
TATCTATCTATCTATCTATCTATCTATCTATCTATCTATCTATCTATCTATCTATCTATCTATCTATCTATCTGCATTACATATGCAATAATGTGTACATTTATTTTAAAATGCGCTCTGATCTACACAACTTTTTAAGCTTAAAACAGTGCAGTACAGCATGCCTACTGGGGATTCTCACTAATTAAAATATGAGCTATTTGTTTTCTCTTTTGCTGTAGAGATCACTTAGTAGATGTTAAAATAGTTATTACTGGAAGATAATTTGTGAAAAGTGTGAAAAACGTTATAACATGCATACCTTCAAGCTTCCTGTTTTGAATGAATCTCTTTTATATGAATAAATGCAAGGTACACCAACATTCGAACATTTCTAAAACTCCCACAGGTGATAAGCTGAAAGATAGTAAATCATGCCTCTTATCAAATGAACGCTCTCAAGCCTAACTGATGATTTTTCTAAGAACAATTAATTACATCTTAATGAAATAAAAACCTTGACTTGCTGCCTACTTTGCTTTTTTTAACTGGAAATATGATTGAGGACATCATTACTGTCTTCTTAAATCATGTAAAGACCCCATTGACACATGGGACAGAGCCAGAAATGATGCCGAGATTGAAACAACAAAAATTGTGCAAAGGAAGAATTTGATTAAAAAAAAAAAATCTATTTTCTCTCTGCTTGAGAAATGATGAATGTTTTCTTGACCTCTGATTCCTTTCTGCACTTTCAGAGCTCTTCTCATAAAGACACACACACACACACACACACACACTACTGTAGTTGAATGCAACTGCAGTATTTCTATGTTCTCAGTGGAATAAAGGGACGGTCTGATGGCTTACCCTGCAGTGGCCTTGCAATCATGTCTGAATGGCACCATGAAGAATGAGCTCTTGATTGAAGGGCAAGGTAGCTGAGGATATGGATATTGCATTTATGGTTTCCTATCACTGATTTTTCTGTTTTATTTGTCATCACTACTGCCCTTTTATTACTTAACACCTGATATGGATCCTGCTGTATAACTACTGATTTTTGCTTATTGCTTCATAACATCTTGAGTTCGGGTGCTGTGAGGAAAAACACTTCCAAAACTGTTTCATCGAAGGTCAAAGCTGGTTTGTCCCACTGTAGTGACATGAACCTTTAGAGAAACAAGTGAAATCAAACCATTTCAGGATAATTCCTGCACGTTATCTGTATATTATAATTTATAATAATAATAATAATAATAATAATAATAATAAAATAACGAGCAGTGTGTGGTGAAGTGGTGAGCATGTTAGCCTCACAGCAAAAGGGTTGTGGGTTCGAGTCCCAGGCTTGGCAAATGGTGATTCTGTGTGGAGTTTGCATGTTCTCCATGTGCATGTGTAGGTTTCCTTCAGGTCCTCTGTTTTCCTCCCACAGACCAGTGTGTGTGTGTGTGTGTGTGTGTGTGTGTGTGTGTGTTGGCCATGTAATGGACTGGAAAGCTGTTCAGGGCGTACCCTGCCCTCGACCAGAGTAAATGTGGCTTAAATAGGCTCCAGCCCACTTGCGATCTGCTGCAGAGCCCTATTTTTCTATATCCCCTTTCACTGGTGACTGTTTTGACCGGATATATGGCTCAGCCACCTTATTAACGCTTTACCTGTGGGATTATTCCCAAGATATAGTGATTTACAGTCTACCAGGCCATACGAGACAACTCCATCAAGCAACCTATTCCATATCTCATTACTGCTCTCTGTTGCCCAGTGGACTAATGGATAAGTTCCCTTTTTTGCAAAGCAAAAGGATTGTTTGGTTGCTTTATATTTTGATCTATCATACTCTCACACTCAGCCATTCAGTTTGTACCTGATGATGTTTCTTGATTTGATATAAATGAGAGTGGCATCATGAAGAGATCGTTCCTGTGTGTGAGCAGCCGCAGTATTCATGTTTTATTGTAAAACCCAAAAACTACTCAAAAGGGGGTTTGGTCTTTTTTAGATGAGAGAAGGGGAAATGAGGAAAAAATGATTGGATTCTTTGAATATGGAGTGCATTGTGAATAACAAAAGGCTATGCACTGTTATTGAAAAAGCAGTTTCTCTTGTAATATATCAGGATAGTTCTCTGTAATATTATTCCCTGCTCAAATTTTCATTCATTTTAAACTTCGAGGTGACTCTGACCCTGTTTGACCAAAAAGTGTACATTACTCAAAATGCAGAGGACGTGGCAATGCCAGGCCAGTATTCAAGTTTGCAGTAATAGACTGCAAAAGAGCTCTCCTCCATTTCCTAACCCTCTCACACCATAGGCAATATGTCTGCACTTGGCATCTCTGCTTCATGCTGTTATGCATGGTTCCTTGTCAGTGTGTGGCTCAGCACTTTTACATCCCCAACAAACAGCCATCTCAGGATCTCCAAAAAAAAAAAAAAAGCCTGTCTTGAATAGCAAAATGCATAACCAAAGGCATGCTCATAATGACTTCTAAACTGACAGGGCTTTAAAAAAAAACAGTTTGAATGGGCCACGATTCGATTATAGCCACACATAGCCCCAGACAGAGTGTATGAGGCAAGCAAAGCCACACGCAGTGTGTGAAGAAGAGCTAATAATGTTCACACGACTGCAGTGTGTAAAGATGTAGGCTATTGGAGCACGGACACGTCACACCGCGCTAGGATCGCAGAGGTAAGAACACAGCGCTTTGGGCCGAAACCATAACATACTGACAAAGCCTGGACTTCACTTTGTTAAATAATTATAGAAACCATGTTTAGATTAAACAGTGTGTGTGGGAGGGTGGGGTGGGGGTGTATTTGTATTTGAGCTCTCATAGCAAACATCTGAGGGGTAGTGTGTATCAAGCTGGGTTACCGTAGGTGCTGAGGCCACCCTGTAGCGGAGGACTGCTGTGTGTGCTAATGTTAATACTGTCACACTCCATGCCAAAATAGGGAGCTTAGTCTCCTGGGAGATCCTAGTGAGTGTGTATGTGTGTTTCTCTCTCGGTCTACTTCCCTATCTTTCTCTTTAGGGAGAGCTTGTCAGACTGATTGACGGGCAGATCGAGGAAGAGACTCTAGGCCATGATAGGGCGCCACAGAGGGCCTGTTTATACCGTCGAGGGAGCTTTCACATTGTGCCTCACTCATTACAGACTTGAATAGCCTAGCAATAAATTTGACAAGACACTTGCTGCTCTTGAGGTGTGGTTTAGTTTCTTAAAGGCAAAGTGATGCAAAGCAACTGTTGATTATTATTACAGCTAATTTTAATTAGGGTGCAGTCAGACACAACTGGCGTTTTGGATGTTCTAATAACGAACATAAGATAAGACATGTGGGCTTCACGGTGGAAGAAGAAGAAATGGTTTCTGTAGTGGGATGAATAGTTTTGAGTAAAGAATGTATTTTTCATATTGCTTCTGTTCATGGTTTTTCTGCAGGCTGACAAAATGTTTTACATATTTTGTGAAACCATGACAAATTATTGCATTTCAAAATACTGCCCCGTGTCAAAGACATTCATTTAACATGAAGGCGACACTACAAAAACTCAGTCTGCCAATACCTTGATACAGAACCATAACCATTCCGACTTCCAACCTGTTATACAATTACCTTATAATTTGGGCTTGATGATGCAGAAGGTCGCCACCTGACAGCTCCAGGTTCTCTGGTTTCATCCTGAACCTGGGTTGTTAGCTTTACAGCAATTCACACTTATCCCTTATTTCCCCGGGCTTCCTCGATTGTTTTTAGTTTCTTCCCACAACCTACTCTTTTGTTGACTGGTAACTCTAAATAACCCAGGTTTCCTGGGAGAGGCTTCCGATTACCATGTCCCTCACCGGGATAAAGCACTTACGAATTCAAAAAAGATGAACAACCTTTTGTCTGCTGCAACACTTGCACTCCACCCCCAAATATATTATCTGAGAATAAAATAAATTTAAAAATGGACTCTCTATTATTCAATGATACTATATCAACAGGGTTACTATTATTTAACTAAGTGTGTTAACACTTATTAGTATATACTACACACGCCAGTGGCGGAATCTAATTGGTATGCTATCTGAAGAATAATGGACATTATCCCTAGTGGATAATGCTTAAATCAAAACTCATGGTTCATCACAGCCATTTGGAGCACATGATTCATTGTGTTTCCAAATAGTGTTATATACTAAAACTGCATTTAAAAACATGCTGTTACACTTCACTGAAGAACAGAACTCACCCGTCTTTGTCATGGTTAAATTATGTACAAATAAACTATAGAAATCTGGAGTTATTTAGTTTTTTATGTTTCTATCAAGTATTACACTAAAACAATTATTCATCTCAGGCTTGTTTAATGTCACTTTGTGCATGTGGCTGTATCCACCTCACCTTTGATGAATAATTGTTAAATCTCTCTTTGTTTGGTCATAAGGGTCTGCAAACGTTTAATATCACCACATTTTAACATAGCATAAACAAAATAGTTACAGCTCATTTAAATGTTATATTGCACACAGTATGCTTTGTGCTATCTTTAGTGCGAGAAAAAGCTGTAAAGATCAGCCAGCGTGTATGTGGCCAGTTGTAAAAGCTGCCTGCAGAGGAAGAAAGAAGTGCCAGCACTCATCCATCTGGCTACCGAATGCAGAATCCCTCCTTTCAGACACAAAGAAAGCAAAGCAATTAGTCTTTCAGCTTAAATCGCTGAAGCGACTGGATCAAATATGCACAGTGATGCAGAAAAACCCTTTCCCCCCCCTTTAAAAAAAAAAAAAAAACCTGTAGTCTGGTAGAGATTCAAAGAATTTAAGTTTCATTTCAATTTCTGTTACATCTTTATGTTCAACTTGCTATGCAGGTGTGGGTCTAGAACATGCTGCTTAAGGATGGTGAAATAGTCGTGTTCTCTGCAGGGCTGGAGTTGTTGTTTTTTATTGAAAGTGTGTAGATATCAGTGATTGTAAAAATATTTATTAACAACAATATTGATTTTAGATGCATCCTCATAGGTCTTGATATTATTCTTCCTGCTGATATTCTGGTGCTGGAACCATTAGCCTGTCTCACATATGAAGGCCGAGACTGTACTAAACTTCAGCTAGAGCCTTTAAGCTTTCAAGCTGTAAAACCATTTCTGGTGGGTTCAGACTTCTCTATTCTGCTTAAAGGTGCCCATAGATTATCTGTTAATATTCCATTATTGGTTTATTTTGGCTGAATACAAAGTAAACACAGTAAAACCAGCCCAGCTCACAGGTTTGGTATCTCGACTATTTGGTATTCACGAATATGGTGAAAAATTAACTTGACTCTGGATGGAAATAAATATTATAAAGTTGAAACAATGCCATGGCACTTATGTGCTGTAATCAAGGTTAAAGACTGTCCAGAAAATATTAGCGTGTGGGACTTTTTTGGCCAGGCGATGTATTGACGTATAAAATGAGACATATGCTGCCTTGGCTGTGCAGCACTTACTCTGTGTCTCTATGCAAAGAAAAATAATTCTTAAAGAAATACAGAGGTAAGCCACAAAAGTCTGACCTTTAATAGGCCAAAGTGTGGAGAAAGAAAGGATCTTCTCGTGATCCAAAACATAAGAAGTTGTCAGTAAAGCAGTTAGTGTTATGGTATAGGCTTACATGGATCCTTCAGGGAAAGCCTCACTAAACTTTATTGATGATACAGCAGATGTCAGAAGTCGACAGAAACATTCTATCTACCAATTTTAAAGAGGAAAGCATTCAATCCAGATGTGAGGAACTTGGTCAGTCACCCAAAACACATTGCCAACACAGTAATGTTTTAGGATGCTCCTCACAGATACATTTTTTGATGTATTTAATGCGTAAGAAAACTATAGAACTGGCCTTTGTGTTTCACTTCTTGTGAAGATGACATGCAATTTATTTTGTCTTGTGCCTAGAGATAGAAACCCAAACTGTCCTCACTGATACATCATTAAAGTGTTTGATGAAAGTCATTCTCCAAGTTATTGTCCATAATGCATCTAAATCACAGCTGCGAAAGCTATCAGGAAAAAAAAACCTCACTGCCATCAGTATTATGCTATTACTGTAATGGCTTGGGCTGGAACAAGATCTCGGTCACCAAATATGCTGTAAAATATCCATTTGATCCCCATCCCCCCCACAACGGGCAAACACCCCTCAGATGACTGCTCTAAGACCACAAAGCGAGCTGAACCTATCTCAGCCGGCACTTGGTGAAGGCAGGGTACACCCTGAACAGTTTGGCAGACCATTGCAACACGCACAACCATCCACACTCACATTTATACACACACACTAACACCTAGGGGCAATTAGGAACGACCAACCATTCTAAAATCCATGTCTTTGGAGTGTGTGAGGAAACCCATGCAAGCACGGGGAGAACATACAAACTCCACACAGAAATGCCCGTGAAAGTGGTTTGAACCCAGGACCTTCTTGCTACGAGGTGGACGTGCTAACCACTAGACCAGCGTGCCGCTCGTGCTGCTTGAATGTCATCAATTATTTTGAATGATATTTTGACGAGTCATTTTAATAGCCCTGTTTCCTGAATTATAGCTTAACAGAAAATTAAATATGAGCACAAGCAGCCATTAACAGCAAAGAATCGAAATATTGTTGCTGTGTGTCTGTCCGTCTGTCTGTCATGCGTCTTCCCTACTGTTACTGATCATTAGTTTGTCACAAGACCTTTATATTTTAAACATAAATCCACATGGACCACAACAAATTGACACAGGACCTTTATATTTAAACTCTTTCATATGAGTTCAGCGGACCATGACCTTGACGTACCTTTTTAAAGGTCAAATTGAGGTTGCTTTGTCAAAATTGGTCTTTGTCGTACAGTTACTGATTGACAAAGACCAATTTTGACAAAGCATCCTCAATTTGCACAAGCTATTAGGTTTTCTTGTTAATTTCAATTTCGAAAACAATTTTATCTTCAGAGTTAAAAGCTTTAAATGACACAGCGACCATAGAATCATCCATTTACATCCACCTCCAGTGTTGGAAGAATGATCTGTTTGGTCCTGAGCTGGATTGCACTGGGGATTGAGAAGGCACCGAGACAATGTTTTCACAGAATTACATTATTGAGCAGTAAAATTATGGAGTTATTGACAGGAAATTGACTCTGTAGAGGAGGGTATTAAATCACAGGATCTTGGGCTCCACTCTTTTGCTGCTCTTTTGTCATAGCATTCATGTCCGTGCCCTCTAGTGCTATTCACATCTGCATCATCTCTCGACCCCCATGAAAGTGTCTGTGGTTGTGTAGTTGATGTACATCCAATTGTGACTTTTCTACTTAATTAAATCAGTGGTAATGGTTTGTGTAGTGCGCAGGTTTAAAACTTAGTCCACGGTAAGTGCCGTTCTGCCAGAAAGCAAGTAAATCAGCATCCGTCTAATGATTCTTTCTCTTCCATTATGTATTTACTCTCTGTGTATGCTGCCTCCCAAAGAACGTCACGGTGCAAAAACTCGTCATGTCGCTTGCACTGTTTCAGTCTGAGCTGATGTTGTGAGAGCAAACATTTATCAGCCATTTCCTGTGTAAATGGATGGGCAAACACAAGCACCCATGAGAGGCAGTAATTGAGTCGTGGTATCACGTTACATAAAGCGTTCAAGCGGTGCCGTGATGTCAGGGAGCACTTCATCACTGAGCGCTTTGTTCCTATTATCATCAAATTTTTTCCACAAGGTCCTGGTGGGGAATGTGCTTCTTCCTGTCTGGTCTGTCATGCATGTTCAGCAGTGTGAGTTCTTGTTTCCCACTACTTGTTTTCCTAGCTGTGAGTGAAGGCTTTAGTATCATCAGAAGGACCTCAGTAATCGCACTAAGCTTAACAGATACATCGCAATGACACGAGGCCACTGTATAATGACCTGGAGTTACTCAAGCAGCTGAGCGATGGCTTCTATTCAGCTGAACCATGTTTTTCAGTTACTGAGTGATGATCATTTTATACACTGCTCCAAATAACAGCCTTGAGCTTTCACTGTTATAAAGACTTTGCCTTCTAAATATTTGCTCAGATCCAGAAGCCTGTGCGGCTTTCACTGTTATTTGAGTGTTTCATCTGAAATTGTGTCTATTTTCCATTTGATATAAATGTTGGACAAAGTTCGCTTTTTAAAGCTAATAATTATAAGCTTTTTAGATATCATACCCAAATGTGCTTGTTCAACATCTCATTTGTAAGCTGGTTTCCATTTTGCTGCTAGAAGAGTCTGAGGTCTTGAAAATTGATGCTAAAATCTGAGCACATACGTCAGTGAATAGCAGGTAGAAACGAAGATGACTGTCATCCCAGCTTAACAGTTTAAATCTGCAGGTCATTTCACATCATGCAACACCAGGTACATTTTTCAGATATTGCTCCAATGCGCTTGCACAGCAGGTCTGGTGATATTCCAGATTGCTAAACCTCCCCAAGCCTGCTCAATCAACATGCCAAGGAGAGAAAATGTTTCCACTGAAAGACAGCTCTGAGACTAATTAGACCTGAAGGAAGCAGTTTGATGTAGTTGACCTTGCTGTGGACTTGGTTCACTTTCTTCCAAAATCAATTCCACCGCCAAGTACCAAGGGTTTATTAAATTGTTTTTCTATTCAGACCCAAAAATTTAATAAAAAAATTGTAGGAATATCAGCATCATTTAAAAAAATACATTATTCATCTGAAGTGTCTTGTTTTTCTGAAATGAGCAGATATTTTACATGAATTATATGCTTTACTGAATAAGTGTACATTTAAATGAGTAAATTTAAACACCCACCCTAACCCACCCCCTATAGTGAGACAAACTGTCACAGGAATGCGCGCCACAAAGTGGTGTCTCCCATGAGTGTGTTTATTTAGAAAAAGCCCTAGCACTTGGCATAATATAGAGATCTAAGTGCCGAAGATGCTTTCTAATTCAACACCATGGCGCTTATTCAAGACTGCAGTTTCTGACGTGTGCAGCAATCCGATACCAATCATATGCACACACAACCCTTTGTACCTGACTGGGATCTTACAGCACGTTTTAAGTGCATGTGAGTATACTATCTGTGAGCCAGCCGCACTTAAGATAAACATCCTGTCACACCAGATGGAAGCGTTATGTAATTCCAAATGGAACGCCTGGTAGGCAGCATGTAGACTCACGCTCGTGTTGACAGCTAAAATTTATCTTGTTAATTAATAAAAATAATTCAAAGAAAATGAATAATATGGATAATAAATGGATGATTATTGGTGGATGACAGGGTAATATGCTGGGACATGGCTCTGTATGAGATTCACATTAACAAAGCACAAATGAGCTCATACGTTAAAGTGGAACTTTAATGCACAAGCAATAGTAATGGCTTCCACTGAGACTTTTGGGGAGATGACTATCTGACATTTCTGCTCTTGCTACTCTTCATAATTATTTTTTTTGTCCCACTGAAAAATACTCTTTTTTTTCTTTTTTTCTGTTACATTCATTACTATAATACTTCTCGAGGTTTTATTGATTTTCTGTTGCTAGGGAAGCAGATAGATGATATCTGTTGCTATGGCAGAAGCAAAGGGCCCTGTGGTTATTAATGTCCTTTCCTGTATGAATCGAGAGAATGGATCAAATGTTTATTTAAAAAAGCAGTTTGGAGTGCACCAAGAGAAGTTTTGCTGAGTTAGCATATCACTGCCCTCAGAGGATTGTACACACTACCAGGACGTCAGATTATTATATTTGTATATTACTAACACATTTTTATTTAAATAACTGAGTACACTCTTAAAAATATTGTACTATTAGTTGCAATGTCAGTTACCACTAAATTGCCAATTAATATGCATTATTATACACTTCATGAGAACAATGTGATCTGATTGGTTTATTGTCTGCGGTTTAACAGACATTATCCCAAGTGGCTTGAATCAAAAGGACACTTGCAAAATAAAAAATGAAAAAATAAATCAAAAAAGCTCATTTTAATTTGCTTGTCTTATGCTTCCGCATGAAATATATTAAAATTTGAATGAGTTTTAAACACAACGTCACGGAGTGCAGTTTATTTATGTTTTCATGTAGCATATACTAACACTTAAAGCAAAGCACTGTGGTATAATGTGATGGAAAAATAATGTCACCTGATTATCCCAGGGAACAGACCCTGGGTACCCATGCACCCGGGTCATAAGTCTACCGATATGGCAAATATAAGCAACCATTTACATTCAACGCAGAAGCTAGGCTTCTACTAGCCATTCGCCATGGTCCTATTGGCTAATACAACACTGATTTGGTGATTTGTTATTAAGTTTGCCACATTGGCAATGCATAAAACTCACTCATTCTGAGCTTTTTATTTATTATTTTTAATACATAAAAATATCCAAAATCTGACATTATTGACTAAGTGTGGTTTTCACCGAAAGTGTATGTAGGGTAACTGCATTAATAATATACCATCATGTACAAGTATATTGCGCAAAAAACTATCTTTAAATTTGTAAAAGAAAATATGGCTAAGATGTCTTTCCTTTGGCTAGAGGGTTCTTAGAACTGTTAAAAGAATCAGAATGCTAGAGGAAGCCTAGAGAAAATTTTATTTAATTCATCCAGACACATCATTTCCAGTGTCAGTCTTATCTGACTGCAGGTTTTCCAAGTCTTATAAACAGTACAGTTGCATAAAGATCGAAACCAGCATCAGTGCACAACATGATCATGAGCCTGAAGATCGGTTTCATGATTACTGATGTACATATTGTCATTGAGCATTAATCACAACAGCCACATGTACTGTTCATAAAGATTTAGTGAATGGCTGCAATCACAGTATTGTAAGATGGTGAAAGATGTACTCGTCAGCCCCCTCTTGGCACATAATTGGCCTTCTTGATTCCCTGCTCAAACAGGTGCTCTTCCCTTCCAGAATGTCCACTTGGTTGAGTAATGAAATGTTTCTCCTGTTGAAAACCAAAATGGCTATTCATTAAATTTCTGAACCACTTAATCTTAATTAAGTCTTGGGGAGGCTAGCGTCTATCTCAGCCGAATCTGGGTACACCCTGGACAACTTGCCAGGCCATTGCAGGGCAGAAACACACTGACGGCTATGCAGCCTACAAAAATAAGTGAACTTAATCAAATTTTCTAGGAGTTATGGTGCAGACAATTGACCAAATCTGCATGTCTTCTGACTTGAAGAAAAAAACACTTTTTGTGACTTGATTGTGAGGATAAATGACTTATTTTTAATGTCCAAATTAAATTGAGCACAGTTGCATTGAGAGAAAGCAAAGAAGATGCGAAGTCCCTAAGGGGCATAACAAACCATCAGAAAAGTAAACTGTCCAGTTTTCCCATAGATTTCTAACAGAGCTGTGAATTTTCACCTCTTCAACTAATCTACAGTCTCAGACAGCTGCAAGCAGATTGTCTTTATCTGTTGGGCTCGGAATAGCATCTCACTTCTATCGAGACACTTCCACTGCAACAGTCTGTCACATCCCACTGTTTCTGGGTGTGTTTATTGAAAAGAAAAGGTAAAGGTGAAAACAGACTGGAGGATAAATCTGGAGGGTGGCTGCTGGTGGAAAACCTAACGCTTGAGTCTTGATAATCCTCAATTTCATTATGCGCTTATTCTTCCTGGGGAAAAAAGGGTGTAATTACTTTCATGTTCACAAAGAACCTTGACTTTAATGAGATAATAAAGTAGAGTTAATTGGATTTTTATTCAAGGAATCAGCGTGAGGGTTTTTCTTTTCAAAAGCTTTTTTTTTTTCAAAAGCCCTATGGCAAACACAGAAATTGTAAAGCCTTCAGCCATGCTCATTTGTTATGAAGGAGAACGTCTGAGCCAAATATAGTTAGATTGTGTGGAAACAATTGTATTATGTAGAAAATGTTATGTAATAAACATGATCAGGAACTTGAGGGTGAGTTAATGGATTGTACGGAAGATCAATAGGTGTATGCGTATCATTGCACATACTGTGGAGTAGATTAGATAGGTATGAGGTTTTACACTGGGATATTGTGCAGGAGGGTTGTCAGTAGACATCTGCACTGTATTGCCGCCGCTACTTAAACTGTAAAAATTATGCCAAGTGACCTTAAAAAAGAAGACAGCACTTCAGAAAAGTTAATTAAAACTATATATTAAAATATGTATGTGTGTAAAATCTTACACCAATATCTGCTATTTTGATGATTTTATGGGTAATTGTTTGCAAACTGAATTTCAGAATGAAGAAACCCAGGCAGGGTTTGCTCATCTTTTTTATATGGTTAGATCCATCAATCATTCTTTTTCTGCTTCTTTTGCTTTGTTTAATTCCCTTGTCTTCGGCTGCAGGGTAGCTCATAGTTGTTCATCGCAAACACTGAGTGCAGGGAGACATTGGTTTTCAAAGTGCCTGTTTACAGAATGTGTTTTCTTCTTTGTTCTGAAACGTAATGATTCCTTTATGTGGCAAGTATTTTATGCTCAATCATCACAAATTATTTATCATTATAAATTGTAATAGCACATAACATATTCATCCATGCATCCATTATCCATACCACTTATCCATCAGGGTCACAGGAGCAGCGGGAGCCAATCCCAGCTGACTTTGGGTGGGAGGTGGGGCACATCCTGTACAAGATACCAGTTTACTGCATAGCACAGATGTTTATTTTATTTACTCTATTTTACTCAGCTATACAAAATATTGGGGTTCAGATTAAAATTATTGATAATGTCGCAAAATATTTAAATCATTTTACCATAAATGGAATATGGAATATTTTAATATATGCTTAGAGACTGGCACAATCTGATTGGTTCACTGGTGTAATAATGAAAAATGATTTACTGAAGGTAAGGTACATGTTGCTGAATAGTCCCAGAGACTGAACTTCATCGGGTCTATTCAATAATATCCACTGAGCCTGTATTAGCATGTGGTAGCATGCTTTAATGCAGATTGTTTACTGCACTGCAGATTTTATAATTAAATTATCATTTATCAAAGCTAATTGAACGGTGGACAAGATTTGCTTGATGATAAAAGCACCCCAGTGTGTGTGTGTGTGTGTGTGTATGTGTGTATATGCGTGTGCGTGTGTGTGTGTGTGTGTGTGTGTGTGTGTGTGTACTTGTGCATGAATGTGAACGTGCATATTTTCCCTTGTGTGTGCATGTTTGTGGTTGTGTGTCTGTGTCTGTGTGGAATGTGTATGCTTTTTTAAGGGGCTGACGTTCAGGTTTTGTTAGGTTGTGTAGACGGCAATCATTTGTAAGAAGAAAACAGCCACCACAGGGAACTGCACTCCTCTGAAGGGACAAATCTCAAAAGATGCTCGAGTACTCTGGAGAGTTGATCATACTGACACATCCTGGGGTGTATAGTGATGGCGAGATCTATAGCTATAGCACGCATGCACACACACACAAACACACACACACACACACACACACACACACACACACACACACACACACACACACACACACACA
>JBCNYG010000024.1:30028021-30051590 GCA_039654305.1 Porochilus rendahli
TGAAGCAATATATTAATTGTTATTATTATTATTATTATTATTATTGCTGTTGTTGTTGTTGTTGTTGTTGTTGTTATTTCATAAAAATTATTATTAAACATACCAAAATATGCATCACAACACTGTGTTCTGTCCAAACATTTTGTTATATAATATTTTGGATCCTGGTGGTTCTTTGAAAAGTATAATATGCATTATTACTGTCTATCACTGTCAGTCAACCCTTTTACAGGACAGTTAAGAGTTATTTGGAAAAACTCATACAGGCTTGCTCCACCACAACTTAAACTAATCACACCAATTTTCCAGGAATCGGACCACATATTTCCCCTCTAAACTCTAATTAATTTGTATGATGTTCCATATTGACAAGAAAATGCTTGTTTAAATAAAAAATGTCTCCAAACCACTGAATCAAATTAGAAGTGAAACTTACAAAGAAACAAGTTAGAACACAAACAAAGGTGGAAATTTGATAAGCAAGATAAGGGCAGTTTCCCTGGAAAAAAATCACACATAAGAGCTTTGGTCTCATGACTGGGCGTTTATGTACAACAATCTTTTCATCTTTTTTCTTTTCTCTATCTAGTCATTTACTCTTTCATAAATAAAGAAATATTATTTCATGTCTGATTTTAAAGAGTTTCCATTCTTGACTTGACTATGTTAAACAAGGCAGATGTAACATTCTGTTTATAGGTTTTTCCATCATCCTGAGCCAGAAATAATATGATGTAATATAAACAGATGAGTATAATTTCATTCTGGTAGCTGCTGAGGGCTCATTTTAATTGTTTTATATGTTTTATAGCGATATGTCAATGCACATAAAGCTATAGGAGCTTCTACTACTCTTCTGCTATGACTATAACAAATAAACCAATAGCTGCATAAATATCAGATTCTAGGAAATGTTTTTATCTCAGTGTCATGTATTGTCATTGTAATTCAGCAGTGCATGTATGATGATAGCAATCACTGTGACAATAGAAGAGGTTTAGTAGCAAATTCTTGATTTTACCCTAACAAATAACTGAGCACACTTATACATATACACAGCCATAAAAAATGATACTGAAATAAATGCCCTCCAGCATCATGGAGCTGTAATGTCTGTAATCCAAACAAACACAGACACAACTCAGACCCTTTTAAATTTCTTTAAAATCACATTAGCACATTAGGTGATTAAATGCACTAGAGTGCAATAAAATATTAGCAAAATTAATTGTTTCCTTATTACACAACGGCATATACTATATAAGAACTGCAGTAACTTCAGTCATAAATGCTACACACAGTTAGTTGCAATAGTATTCATACCACCATGGAAAATCAAAACAAGACAACAAAACAAGTTTCTTACTGATTTCTAACTTTTTCCTGCTTCTCTTTGACGGTTTAGCGAATCATCTGAGAACAGCTTGGACATGCTCTTCTGTACTTGTTCAGATCATACCCAGTGTGAGACTGCAGGACACCTGATGTGTGTCTGCTATTTATACTAAACCAACTGTAAATTTTTTCCTGCCAAGTTAAACATGAAAATAACTAACCCTTGTATAAGTGAGCAGCTTTTAAATATTTCGTGCAAGAGTTATGAATATGTTTTTGAAAATCTTCTAGGATGCAGTCGTGATTAGGTAAATCGTATAATTATATAACATTTAGTTTTCCCAGTGCAGCTAACTGGGTTGTCAAAGGCCCGCCATGTCTCTCACTGTGTATGGTGAGAGGCATGTAAAGAACCATTGCTGATTTCGTAAACAGTAGGCTACATGGCTGTCAGAGTGTTTCTGCCCTGCGATGGCCTGGTGAGCTGTCCACTGTGTACTCTGCTCTCGCCCAGAGTCGGCTGAGATGGGCGCCAGCGTCCCCGCGACACTGATTAGGATTAAGTGGTTCAGAAAATGAACGCTAAACATTTAGTTTAAGATGTATTCATTGTACAACACAATACATTTTTGAACAAATTTATTAAAGCTTATATCAAAATATACTTTTCACTGTGTGAGGAAAGACCTGATATTTAACAGAAATGTTAAGTACAACAGAAGAAATTGTAAAATGTATGTTTTAAAAATGAAAACAGATTGTGGTTAATCAAACTTTTTAATATTTGGAAGCTCCCAACAAACTTGACTAGAACATTTTTTTTTATATTCAGACAACGTTAGAGACCAGGATCCAGTAAGACAGGTAAAGCAAGTAAACATTAAGAAAAAGAAAAAAGAAAAAATTAAGAGAAAGCTGCATAGCAGTGTGTGTGTGTGTGTGTGTGTGTGTGTGTGTGTGTGTGTGTGTGTGTGTGTGTGTGTGTGTGTGTGTGTGTGTGTGTAGTTAATGGGCTGCTGCTAGAGGCATGTGCTCTAAAGGATGGGGCGACCCCTTCATGCAGAGAGGGATTCTGTTTGCTCATCTAGTTGCCTAGTAACATGACGTCATACATTTGCAAGGGGAAGATGAAGTGAAGCAGGAAGGTTTGGTGTGTGTGTGTGTGTGTGTGTGACTATTAGAGTACCTGTCTGCAGCCTAGCAGCATAATGATCTGAACAAAAGCAATCAGGAAATGAAGTACATAATAAATACCATATATTATTGAAATTATTTAAAATTGTCGATTAAAATTTTTTCCCCCATATTTCCAGAAAGTATCAATTCAATTCAATTCAGGTGTCTTTGTACAGTGTGTTTTAGAACATACATTTTCGCAAAGCAGCTTTACACCATAACAACATAACAATAAAGAATTTATTAAACTTAATAAAGAAACATTTAAACATTTCTTCCACAAACCCAGTATCAGCGATGGTTCATTTTATTAATTTTGCCTGATGCTGTTCTGCGAGCAATCAGGTCAAGGGTAGCACTGCCTCCTTTCTATCCGGATATCTCCTAAAATCCCAACACTGACAAGCAGCCACTGTTGGGCCCTTGAGCAACCATCTGTTCTCAAGAAACACCACTTTACGGCTGACCCTGTCCTCTAAACCCAGCACAAGCATGCA
The DNA here is from genome assembly GCA_039654305.1 of Porochilus rendahli. Lineage (NCBI taxonomy): Eukaryota > Metazoa > Chordata > Actinopteri > Siluriformes > Plotosidae > Porochilus > Porochilus rendahli. The sequence continues at coordinate 30,031,030 of JBCNYG010000024.1, forward strand.
AAGAAAATTGAATGAGCTGCACCTTTACTTCTGTGTATGTATGTGTCATAATATGAATACAGCTCTGTTTAAAGTGTTTTGGGGTTGTTTAAAAACAAACATTGCTTGAAAACTAAAATTGAAAAAAGCAAGTTAGCAACTTTTCTGTCCTGAATGTGTAACAGATGATGTATGTACAGTTTTGTGAGGCTGTATTTGGTATAACTAAGATAAAGCGTGTTGAAACAGGATACATAGGTTAGATTTCAGATGGATTATTAATAATACGAGCTATATTAGAACACACGAAGAGAAAATTTAGGGCATGACCATGTTTAAAGCATAATAAGAGAGACTTTAAAGAAAAGGCTCTTAGACTGAGTGAGCGTCAACTGTGCTGTCGTCCTCCACAGCTCACCTCTATTCACAGAGATAATGAGCCTGAGTCATTCAGGTATTCAGGCTACACAGAAAGAAAAAGAGGAACGAACACTTCCCTGTTGAACATTTTCTCTTTCACATGTCATCTGTCATCTCTGTCATCTATCTGAGCACTGACTACCATTCTCTGGATTTGGCCTGGATCTTAAAATACATATTTTGTAAGGCCACTTAAAAGACAGTGAGAGCCACATCTCTCTTTTCACCTTTTGTGTGGTCAAACAACTTTTCTGTGACATAAAAGGACATGGTTATATCTTCTTTTGCTGAATGAAACAGGAGACATCTTATAATAATGGTCTCTTTGCTCTTTCTTTGTCTCACAGCAGAACTTTCATGTATTTTCACTGATTACTTATTCCATTAACACGCGGCTATATTCTCCCCAATATAGTCTGTAAAATCTCTTCCGCAAACCTTATTCACATTATACTCTCCCACACTCTTCCTTTTTTCTCACTCTGGTTATTTGTGTCTCATTTTCCCTCTTGAACAAGCAGACCGGCTCTTAATTGCACTTCTGCTGAAGTAGAATCATTGCAACTTTGCCTCTTGCTCACCTCTTTACGACCACCACACCCAATGACTGTCTACAAAATGTAGCTGATCTAATAAAAGTGTTTCTTTCAGCCACTAATTATATTAGACAGTTTATGGAAAGTAGCATAAATGTACCCATTAAACTTAATGACATTAGTTACATTACCCCACACACAAAACCTAAAACACAAGGCTTTCTGTTTAACACATAAAGCACCACTTTGCCATCCCAGTTTCATGATTATTTAGTCCTAAAGCTAAACAACAAAAAGCTTTAAACAGAATTTTTTTTTTAATTCCAAGCAAACAATTTCCAGTTGAAGCTTTCCATTCTATTAATTCATTTATTTTCTATGCTGCTTATTCCTAATAAGGGCCGCGGGGAGGCTGACGCAAATCTCAGCCGACTCTGGGTGAAGATGGGGCACACCCTGAACAGCTTGCTGTGATACTGCAAGGCAAACACAAACACAAACATTCACACTAACTCTCACACCTAGGGGTAATTTTTGAACAACCAATCAGACTACTATGCATGTTTTTTGACTTTGAGATGAAAACCGGAGTACCCAGAGGAAGCACATGCAAGCACGGGAAGAGCATACAAACTTTACACAGAAGTGACTTGAGCCTGGGAATCGAACCTTGGACCTTCTTGTTGTGAGGTGAAAGTGCTAGCCACTGTGCCAATATGCCACCCTTTGCATTCCAATTGATAAATTAGACCCGAATTTAGTTTGAAACATCCATAAACACTACCAGTGCAGCTAACTGGGTTATCAAAGGCCAGCAATGTCTCTCACTGTCTGTGGTGATAGACATGTAAAAGAACCATTGCTGTCATTCGTAAAGGGTAGGCCATGGGGTTGCCAGCAGTGTGTTATGACCTGGTGAGCTGCACAGGGTGTACCCTGCCCTCGCCCAGAGACAGCTGAGATGGGCACCAGCCTCCCCGCGACCCTAATTAGGATGACTTATATACATATATTGAGGGCAGCTGTGGCCTAGTGGTTAGAGAAGTGGCTTTGGGTTCGATTCCCAAACCAGCAGAAAAAATGTGTGGTGGTGGGGGAGTGAGCTGCACCTTCCCTTCCTCCACCTTCATGGCTGAAGTGCCCTTGAGCAAGGCACCGAACCCCCACCTGCTCTCAGGGAACCTCAGTGTGTGGCACCCATTGCTACAAATGTTTGTGTGTGCTCTCTTCTGATGGGTTAAATGCAGAGGCGATAAGTTCCCTTGCGGGATTAATACGGTATATCCAAAAATAAAAAATAAAAACACCTGGCAACTCTTAATAAAAAAAAAAATAAAAAAATTGCAGTCGAGCACTGCGATCCGTCACACACATCAGAGAGAGTACGCTCAAATGTTTATTACTTTGTTTATAACCAAAGAAAAAGTATCACTTTCAGGAAGCAAGAAGGGAAAGTGACATGCTTAAGGGTTTTTTGTTTTCTTGTTTTTGGCCACAGAACTGTTTATAGTCACGAATTAGAATTTTCTCAACAGTCACCGAGTTGTGGTCAGTCAGTCAACTGCTAATTGAACCATTAATGACATACATGTGACTGCTCTGTTTAGTCCCTCTGCAGACTCTTCAAGCTTTAAATCTTTTAAGAGTATTATAAGGATTGTAAACGTAAGAAAGATTAAGTCTTGCTTTGTTCGCTCTAACGCTCATGTCTTAACTTTCAGCTGGTTTTGTTGATTTTTTTTGTTTCTTATATTTGCGATGCACTAATGAATCATTTAATATGTTCTTGCTGCTGCATGTCCCTCACAAGTATTACTGAGACACCCCATTTCTTTGCTGTTGATCAGGAGCACTCAGCTTTGTGAGAGATGAGAGGATACATTAGAGGATTTGTAGCACAGCTGTCACTTTGGAACTGGCCAGCGACAAATAATGCCGTTCTGCGTCATTCTGCCTAGTTAGTGTGCACTCCCACTCCTCACTCGTGCACACGGTTGCTGAGCAACTCCTCTTCACCTAGATCCTTACACGTGAAGGTACATCAACATGGACTTTCCAAGGCATCTTGTAGAGAATCAATATTTAAGCTCATTGGGTTCATTAAGTACTGTATGTTTCCAAGTGTAGGAGGACATGCAGTATGGAACATTATGTTACAGCCAGTATGTATATTTTGCATTAAAAAAAATGGCAGCATGATGGCTGGTCCTATTTTACTGACTGAAAGAAATAAGAAATAATTGCTGTTAGATGTTCTATAATTCACAATCCACATTGCATTGTTTAAATTTTACACGATTATGATGAAATTAACATTTCAGTTTACCTAATTAACAATTATTCTGGATTTCAGGGCAAAGAATTCCAAGAACAACCTGAACAAATTTAGTTACAGGCTCTATAAAGTTCGGTATGAAGGTTTGGGACAACGTCTTAAACATTTATTTGTCTTTTATAACAGGTTTAAGAGCTTCCCCAAAGTACTTCCCCCAAAGAACAGCAATATCATTTCTTTTTTGTTTTCGCCGTACACTGAAGACATATGTGGGGTTCTGATCAAAATATGAATGAGATGATGGATCAGTTTCAGTTTTCATTTCATCATATTTACATCTTTGTGTTAAACAACCCAAGCAGACTATGCCGTTTTTAGGTGAGCAAAAGTACTGGTACAGATAGACAAAGTAAATACCATGGCAACAACAGTACGCACAATCTGATTAGTCAACGTGCTGAAAATAAACTACAAATAAAGACCAGGGTGTACTCAACCATTAATTCTGTAACTAGCTAGCTGCACCGTGTGCTATGATCTTCCAGAGAGGCATTCACCGTTTTCTAGAAGAGAAAATGTATACCAGAAATACCCAAATGGATAAAAAGTTCAAATGCCCATAGCGTAGTCTGTACTAAAGACCTCGGGCTGACATTTCTCTGAACAGACCTCATACTCAGTTAATAAGTAATTTTTATTTTATCCACACCTGCCGGATATAAGCAAGCACACCTTCTGATTGGCTAATCTATGACAAGGACATCACCTCATATACCGTTAGTAGCGACGTCATTAAAGAAAAAAACGGAGGCATCACTCTGGTGGAAGATCTTTGTTCACAAACTTTTGTAGCACATCTCTATTCCGTCACAAAATCCCGGCCTGGCCTTTTAAATTTTTGCATCTTCTGATTGTATATTCATGATCTCCAAAGTCTTCTTGATTGGTGGATTGTGATACCTTCACCTCAGTCACAACAAACCTTCTGTTATCTGCTGTTTGCCATGGCTGGTCTATTAGGTTTTTGGTTGTTAGTATACCAAATCATTTCTTTTTTTTTTCCCCAAGACATTTCACATTGTCGTATTGACTTGTGTAATGGCTTCGACTGATTTCCCCTCTTTTCTAAGCTTTGGAACGGCTTGTTTTTCTCCCAGACTGCTCTCTGGTCTGCATGTTGGTTTAATCCTTAGTAACAATAAATGTGTTATTAACAGGTGAACCCTTCGGCTTAAACCACGAGTACACATTACACAATTAGTAATCATTTGATTGCTCAGTCAAACAGGGCAACCTTGGGAACAAGAAACACCTTTGGGTTACATGTTACATTTAAGTGGTGGATTCGGAGCCTATCCCAGGAACATCGGTTGTGACATGGAAATACACCATGGACGGAACATTAGTCACAGCATCACAGACGCACGCATTCACACTTAATGATAATTTAGTGAAGTAGATTTGTGTTCTGGGAGGTTTCAGGGAAGTGGGAGGAAAGAGCACACAGACCAGAAGACAAAATACAGTAGAAGCGTTACATATTTTTAGATGATGCAATGGTCAGAAGATCAGATTTTCATAGTACAAGTCATAGTATGAGATAAAATCTCAGGATCTCATCATTTTATGGTTTAAGATGTTAATTAAAGGCAGGTGTGCTTCCAAACTTTTAAAAAGGGAACTGGTTTAAAAGCACTATGTACATTATACATGATGGACTAATTGACTTTTACTGAAAAGAGTTCAGCCAAAATGCATGAATCATGACAGATGATGATGCTATGATTATGATTATTTATTTAGACATATTGCAGTGAAAATCACAATATGCAAAGGGGGGAAAAAACAAGATTTATGTAACACGTGGCAGCTATCCGATTAAAGGGACTATTGAAGACCTTTCCCCATCCTGACCCATTAATGCATTAGGGTTTTGTATTTCGACAGACAGCATGGTGTAAAAGGACGTAGGTTTTGCACGTAGCCAAATTCATGCTGACTCTATAAGTCAGGAGATTTCATACTCTCTCTGTGTCAGCCTGGGCTACGTTCAACAAGCCATGCTAAGGTCAGCGTGTTGCAATGCTGACACAGGCAGATGAGTAAACCCTATCAGATATCTGAGCTAACAGCACATATCGCTCAGTTTCTCTGAACTGCACACCGCCGTGACCTCTGCTCAAAACACGGCATCCATGTGTGTACAGTAAACATTATGGTTGAGTTTGAATGAAGAACACACACACACACACACACACACACACACACTCCTAAAATACTGCAGAAATATAGAAACCGAAGTACTCATTTGGACAAGGGACTGGAAAGAAAACCGTTTTGTTAATATCAAAGCTGTACTGCTTTCCCCACTGCTGGTCAAGTACACTAGTCACTCATCTCCTGGGCCATAAATATAAGATCAGTGAAAGCAAAAACTGTTCAGAAGCACAAAGGCGCAAAAGCAAAAACCCAAAAAACAAAACAAAAAAAAAAAACCCACAATGATTAGACAACATTTCCAGTTAACAGCTTTTCTTAAAAATCACATGGGTCCAGTTTCTCAACAGTGGGAAGATTCAGCCCTCCCCACATCTCTTGGTGCACACACACACACACACACACACACACACACACTCGCACACGAACACGGGAGCTGACGGCACATGTTTCTAAGTGACTGTTTTGAAAGCTTCTATTTTTAGGCATAGGGTGAGGCCAGGAATAGAGCACATGTGAGAGAGAGCAAGAAAGACAGCAAGGAAGAGAGGGAGGGGAGGGTGGGGGAGAGAGAGAGAGAGAGAGTGCAAGAGATGTCGTTGGGGGTGGGGGGACAGCAAGGATCATCAGGCTAACGTTGAGGAATGTGATCATGCATTACCTCTCCAGCCGTTCGATTTCCTGTAGCAACTGCGCAGTAAAATATGTTCTCATAATGAGAGAAAAACTATGACTTCTATCTTTAATTCCAGATCTCTACAACAATTCACAGCGTATGCAGAGACATTTACAAGAAAGAGGAATTAAATACAGTAGACAAGGTTTTATTGATTTGTTTTTGAAGCAGAAAAGTTAAGTAGTTGACCTGAAAGGGCTTAGAGCTTTTCCCGTCCATGGCAATAGTTCATGTCAAACATGTCATGCTGGGCTCATTTGGTTTATAGGCCTCCTCTAAGTGTATGACAGACTAATTCCAAAAGTTGCAGGTCATAATACAACACCGGCTTCACCACAAATACTGGAAAAAAGAATGTAGTGTCCAAATCGGTTGAACACCCGGAGGTTCGAGTCGCCATTCGCTTGCAAGTCTGGAACGCATTTAAAGCCACAGGAACAGATGAGGAGGACGTTACAGTCTGAAGCAGATGACGCAAGCCTGGGCTATCTGATGAGCTGGGGGTTGGGTAGACCTTAAAAGGTATGCTGGTGGCTGGAGGGATCTGGATTTCAGGTAAAAGACATTCTTTCTCTCACACACACACACACACACACATCCTCTCTGTGGCATGCACACATGGTCTTCACGCGAAGGCCTTCAACTTCAAAAGTTACGTGGATAGTCATGACGTTTCTACCAGACGTGGGACTTTGGCCAAGGAAGACTCTGTTAAATTTAGGAGATAATGTAGACCAAACTGTGAATCCAGGAATTTTTTAAAGGGTTCTTTCAAATTGTGAGATGTCTTTTTTTTTTTTTTTTGGAAGTGGTGTATAACACAAGCCACAGAAGGGGGTGCTGTGTACCATGTCTATTTTATTTATTGATTGATTTTTGCAAAAGGTTATGTGCAGATTTTCATGAACTTTTCACTTTGAACAAGGAAGTCTCCGTTCGATTTTGAAGATGAAGATTTGAAGATTTTTTTTTCAATATGGGAGATTCCTCGGCTTGGTGGAAGTTTGCCCTCTTTGAGAGCTTTTGGTAAATCTATACTACATCTAAACTCTAACCTTAACCTCATTAAACACTGAACACTATTTATTTATTTTTTTTATTAAAACTGCAGTGTAATGTTTAGCATTTCAATCTCACAGCAAGAAAGTCTGACATCTGGCGAGGGCATTTCAATTCTCCTCGTGCTTGTGTGGGTTTTCTCCAGGTTCCCCGATTTCCTCCTATAATCCAAAGACATGCACGTTATGCTAACAGGATATTCTCGATTGCCCCAGGGTGAATGAATGAAATGCTGCATTTTTGGTTAAATTATTAAATAAATACAGCTTCTCAGGGGGCCGGCCAAATGTCTGAGCCCAGTCGAAATGGAAGTAATCAACTGTAATTGAAGTTATTCTTATTTTTCTCCCTCACTCCAGTTTTCTACACATATTGCCAATCCACTGTCTGTCACACAACAGGGTAATTACCTTAAGGAGGGTGAACGCAAAACTGTGCTTCCTGCAAGACACACACAGCCAGACAAGCACTTAGTTTCAAACAGCAGCTGACGCTGGGAGACAGACAAGTGGAACAGTTGGAGGAACGTGCTATCTACCCTCTTCTGCATACACAAGTTCATAGAATCCTACAATTGGTTAGTGTCTCCATGATTGACAGACAAAGTCAGTCATTTAGTCCTCACTGTGACATAAATATATTAACCCACAAAAATTAGTATTCCTGTCTCAGTGTGGAATTTCTATTTTTACGGATTCTTTGGTAGGAAATTCTGCCATGCCTACTCCCAGATACCATTAAAACCTGCATCATGTAAAGAAATGGGAGGAACCAAAAGGATCTGACAAGATTTAGACATTCGGTAACTGCACCACTCCCCACTCCCCTTCGCTCTGTGCCCCGAATCACTTAGTTTAGTACAGCCATAATGGGAATTCAAACGATTTCTCTGGAAAATGCTTTTGTCTGTTAAAATGCACATTCATGCTTTGCTTTGGCTCAAGAGTTGGCAGACTAGTGTTAATTTCCACCCCTGCAAGTAGCACTTATCACTGAGAACATGGATTTTTGGACTTTTTGATTTGACACAAAACTTTTAACACATGAATTGTAGCAAAACCAGCACTCCACAGAAGTAGCACTCCCCCGTTCAAGCCTTCATACCTCCTAAATATACCGTCGAAAGAAACTAGACCAGGGGGTAGGCATGGACAATAGTGTAGCAAACATGTTTAATGACACAAAGTCATGCTGTACTGTGGTGATGAGACACTGGTTTGTTAAAGCGTAATGAGAAACGCAATCATGTGAACACAAAGAAGAGAATAAATAAACTCTAAAACCCTGGAAGAGGGGTGGTATTAATGGGCCTCTCTATTCCAGGAAGGAATGTGAAGTATTGGGTCAGCGCGTTGGAGGAGGTGCTGGAACTGAAGTGCAAAGGCGCAAATACACACACACACACACACACACACACACGCACACACACCTCTGTGTGGGGCATTTGTGAGATTGTTGTATGCTCACACTCAACAGTCCAAAGAACAAAGTTGGCCAAGGCTTTCTTACTCAACACAGCAGAGAGACTAAACAGAACCCCAGTATGCATATATGCGTATGTGTACGTGTGTGTGTCTGAAGCAAGCCTCTGGTGCAATACGGCGGTGAAGAGTTGACCCTTTTTGGCACAGCCTTGTACAAATATAAAACACTACAGCACTTGAAAATCGTTCTTAGGAAAGTAGGAAGAAAGGGCAGGAGGAAGTTCTTTAGGATGTCTTGTGTTTTACTGAGAATTCGCCGTTCACGTGGACTTCGGTAATCGGCTCCATACCAAGTCTATTTTTTTCTCATGCTTATGGTTTTAAAACACTTTAGAGAAATATAATTTACAGTGCATCAGGCTGTCGTTGACAACCGCTGTTTGTCTTTAAAAAGACGCTGTATTAACTCGATACGTGGTCCCAACACTCACATGCACAGCTGTGGGTGGTTTGTTTTTGTCGTTTTCATAAAAAAAAAAGTCTTGAATGAGGTGCAGACATCATCAAATAAATAGGATTATAAATTTATGATCTACCGGCATCAGGGCATGGCTGCAAACACTTCTTTGCTATGCTTTACATTTGAAGCGTGCAATAAACAAAATAATAGGTAATAATAAATAATAATAAAAGGGAAGGACAGGGATTTTCGTTCACAATGACAGTTGAGTACACGGTCCCTTCATCATGCACGTGAACCAGATATCAAATGTTTATGAGAACCGGGTCAGCACATTTGAGACCTACATAGCGTAGTTACCTTGAGAGAAAAAAAGTAGGGCACCCAAACAGGCCAAGTGTGACACACACTCACACACATGAAGCACACATATTCGACGCTGTAGAACATTTTGCTGTTGCGACAGCTTTCAGGCAGTGAGCGCTGATCCAAAACCATTTCAAAGGAACATCCCAGTTAGCCAAAGCTGTACCGTACACCCACACCGTACAGAGGGTTTTTGGACACCGTGGCCAGATAAGCTCTACAAACCACAACAAAAGAATTGATCGCAGGCTGCAGACACAAAGTCAGCATTTTCTTTCTTCAGAGCTTGTAGCCAAGCATTACAGCAAGTAAATCACTCTGCTACTCTTGAAACCCACTTAAAGCCTATTTCAGGAGGTGTGAATGATACGAGGCCTGTTATCATTTCTCCCGAGCCGCGCTGCACTAACTATTTGCCGCATTCCAGAGGTTTCTTCAGGTGTGGCACCCCAGACCACTTCAAGAGAGAACAATCCTTCTAACTGCAAGTCTGATGAGAAACAGCCAGTTACACCTTCGAGCTGACGAGTGAGGACACGCTGTGTGGGAAATCTCAGGGATACAGGAAGAGCCAGGGACGTGGGCTGAGAATGGACGTTATATATAAAAAGATTTGATGGGGAGAGAATTCCTCAAAGTCTCATATCATTCTAGAAGGGCATCAAAAGGGCAGCCTGTCATGAAAGAAGAATCATACAATACTCACATTGTGACTACGGTCACGCAACCTCAGACGGCACCATTTAAAGGACTGACTTCTAAAATCGGTGCCATTTTTAATAAAAACTCCATAAAACAGCAATCAGAAACTTTCAAAGATTACTCAATTATCCTCAGTACTGCGGCGGGACAAAAAGAATAAACAAATGACGGAACGTTGTCTGATACACCACAACAGCATATGGTGTTACTCACTGCACTTCAGCTGAATGTCTGCAGGATGTCCCACAGGCCTGATAAGAGGCCATGAGTAACCAGCCAACGTGGCACAATTTGCCAGTCATTTCTTTTTTCCTGTTATTGAGGTTTATTAGATAAGCATTACATCACTGGTTTAATCATTCCCAGAATGCTACGGAGGCAGGAGTCCATCCCCCAGTGACCCCAGGGCAGCGTTCCTGTTGGCTGACACAGCAGCTCTTTCACCAGACTGGTCTTTTCTCTTTTCTTTCACCTCCATCCTCAGTGAAATGACAAGTGCAGGGCTAAGTTGTTTTGTTTTTTTTATTTTTTTTCCACCAGCTGACCTTTACCCTATATCGTGTATCTTTATCGTACCTCTACGGGTCTAGTTTTTGCAGATCCACGAAAACAAATAAGACATGCATTTGTGGAATGTGGTATTAATGTTTAACTGCTCGACCACTTCCTGTAGCAGACGGGCTGGTTGAAATAGATTGCAGATTTGCCCTCAGCTTTTGGGAAAGTGGAATGCTGTGCGTTTTAGGTGTGGCTTCTAACTGTGTGTGGGAAGGACTTTCCAGAGAGAAGGCACAATTTAATAACTCAGGAACCATACTGTTCTCTTTATTCATTCCAGACTTGAACTGAATGATGCAATGACTCCAGGAGATGGGTCAAAAAATAGCTAAAGTCTTTGCTTCGGCTTACTGGCTGTCATGTAACGCTCATTGTACAGTGTACAGAAGTCTTTTAAGATTATTACTTGTCACACTGTACAAGATAATCCCTAAAAAAATTGTCTGAATTCTCCACCAGACTGTGCAACAACATGTTCCCCACGTCAGATTATCTGACAAGGATGGTGTAGTGATAGACCTGTAATTAAAGAAAATTACTATATTCTACTTACATCATCGGGAATAGGAAAAAAAATTACGCATTTCAGCAACAAAGACGTCTGTGGTTGTATTAAGTTCTTTTCTTGCCTAAGAAAGTCAGGATATCATACATTTGGACAATGTTTTATTGCATTTTTTTTTCCCTCTACAAAAAAAAAAATCACTTCAAGTCATTTACTGAGAATTACGGACAGTATTGGTTATACAATATATGCTTATAATACATAACGTACAGTAGGATTTATGGAAAAGCAATCAGACTTGTTTAATGCGCTGAATCTGTTGCATTAGATATCCATTGACATTTAAGCAGCTATAAAGTAACTACATATGTTGTGTTGAGGTTTCGAAACACTTGATTGTACATTGAAGAGATGCTTTGAAAGACACGGCCACGGACTCACAAATGTAAGGAAGGCAAAATGAGTGACCTGTAATGAACAAAAGAAGGACAGAAAGACACACCATGCAGTTTGATTCACAGCTGTGGGACATGTTGTGGACAGACACTCACTCCTCCTCTCCCTCCATCACCTCAAGTCCTTGTGAGTAAGATCACTGGGCTTTTTCTGACAGAGGGCCAAGAGCTGGTCAGGCAGGCGCGGGGGCTGCAGGCTAGTGCTTTCTCTACGACTTCTGTCAGCAGCAGTGAAAGAAAATCCGGAAGGCCGCGGTTCAGCTTTGCTCGGTACTTTCCCCAATTATTCGCCCTTGTAGCGAGGGGGTCTCTTCTCTTTGAATGCTGCTAGGCCTTCGAGCCTGTCCTTTGTTGGGATAACCTAAAAGATGGTACATCATACTTGTATAAAGCCAGGAGTCTATAAGTTTCGGGTGGAGCTGAGGGGTGGGGGTGGAGTTTAGAGGCTAATTTTCGGTCATTTTTAAAACAGTGCGGCTAAAAAGAAAATCATGATCCGCCATGATCATGAGGCGATGTAATAGTTACGTAAAAAGAATAATTATTTTCACTAGAGTAGATCTCTATAATGTCAACTTGAACTTCACTTTAACAATTTTAATACTAATGTGTTCTGTGCCTGAACAGCGCATGAATAAACTGCCATACGTTTCGAAATATCTTCAGAAACTGCATGTGTCTGCATAATATCTATTATTTACATTGTAAATATATATATAAAATAAGTATTTTAATAAATACAAAAGCGCAAAAGGGACAGGTTGGTGGTACTAGGGCTTGAACCCCCAACCTTCTGATAAGATGTCCAGAGCCTTAACCCCTCAACCACCACTGGCCTAAGGAAGGAAGTGATGTATGGTGACATATGGCTCAACATTTTTGCACAGGGGGAAGATAAGATTGGTGAAACTGATGGTATAATACACTGATTGGCCAAACTTGTAGAAATGCTGCGGTGATCGCTTTAAAGGTCAAACAGAACGCACTATCATGAATTGACTAAGTGAATTAATGCAGTTATAGACATCGAAATTCCTGGAGGGACTGTCGTTTTATTTTCTGTATATTCATAGCATGTGGTTTTGAAATGAGGGCGTACCTGAGCATAGCACGCCTCTTCAATCGCTAATCCTGTTGTTAAATCCACCTGAGGATATGGGAAACAATGAGGAGTATAAATAATGTGACACTGAATAACCTGTAAGACAAGCAATGCAGTGTAATGGAGGGTTTGTAGAAAATACACTGTAGCATTTTTACAGAAAACAGCCAGGCAATATAGAAACAGTAAGAGTTACAGACTAACTTTCATTTACACACTAAAACAAGCACTAATTATTTCAATTCAAGAAAAAGACTAAAATAAATGCCAAGAAAACATCTTGTCCAAACACTCAAACCAGACCGTACACGATCATCTTCCTGGTGACAATAGGAACAGACAGGAGAACGACTTTTATAGGTTACCTTGGCATTTCACTGAAATATCCCAGGAATATTTCAACAGCCCCACATTACACTAGACAAATAACCTTGTATTTAAGGACAGCTTCTTCCACGAAGCCAGGATCAATGCTAAAGAGATCTACTACAATGCTGCTCAATTCAGATTAGTCAAAAGCTTGATTAATTAAAGACAGCAGCTCCGATTATAGTTTCAAGGTTGATATTATTACGCTATTCTAATACATAACGTATACAGGGATCGTTTGGTGGGTTTGTTTTCTCCACATTACTTTATTAAAATGTGTGCAGGTGTTGATATGATGATGTTTTTTGTGAAGCAGCACATATTAATCAATCGCTTCATGACACTAATTACCCATCACTCATTTGCAGAAGCACTTAATTCTACTGTTAGGGTTGTAGGAATGCTGGAGCCTATCTCAGCCGACACTGACCAAAAGCGGGGTACACCATGAATTGCTCACCAGGCCATCGCAGGGCAAAACACATACAACCATTCATATACACAGTTACACCGAACCGCAACTTGGAGCAGACAATTAGCCCAATGTGCATGTTTTTGCACTGTGGGAGGAAACCGGAGTACCCGGAGGAAACCCACAAAAGCACAAGGAGAACATGCAAACTCCACACAGAAACACCGGAGCATGGGACTCGCACCCAAGGCCTTTTTGCTGTGAGGTGGACGTTCTAACCACTACACCAAATACCGCCGCCATTAACATGATAAAACAAATATTGAACATTTTAAAGACTTTAGGATGGAGGAATTTCTCAGTAGCATGGCGACAGAAATGTAAGGGGTTGCTGATGGAACGGGTGTTTATCGCTGCAATGATGTATAATGAGCTACATTACAAATGCAGCACATAAAAAAAGGTTTTGTTTTTTTTAATTACTCAAATTCACTGCTATTTTTGCCAAGTCTTGCATTTACATCTGCTCAGTCCCATACAAGATAATCCACCCAACTGACAGGTGTGGCCTGCTGAAGAGGAGCAAACAACTTATTTTAGGGACAATAAAAAGTCACCCCAAATCCTCCACATTTGTCACATATCACAATGCAACAGATGTCTCAAGTTCACAGCGAGAGGGCAAAATGGCATGTTGCAAGCTGACATGTCACTTCTAAAAATTACTGCAGCAGTAAATGTGAATTTTTCGACAATAAGCTCCATTCCAACAACAATTCTGTGAACTCCACACAGCTCTTGTCAAGGAACGGTACAACAACCTATAAGCATCAATCCAATTAATCTCATTCAGACTGTGTAAAAGAGACACCCTGCACTACAGACTGCAAATGGTGGTTACACACACTACTGAAAGTGTTACTCTGAATATTGACGCCCTTTATCGAACACTGACTGTAGCTGTAGACATTTATTAATGAAACTGTTTGGATTTTGTTGCAGTGCGGTAATTTTATATACGTGACCCACTCCAGCATAATACGGATTAAGTCACTAGGCAGTGTTTTGAGTAGGTGTTTTTTGAGGAAGGGTACCATGTCCTAGTTGTTGTAAAACAATAGAAATAGCCAGTTATTTTGTCGATTTTCAAGTTGCTCTAGTCAGTGCTCGAGGTATTTCTTTATTATCCATATTTGGTACCAGAGTACTCTCAGTGCTTACAGAATCCCAGAAAGATTCCCTAAATCACATTAATGTATACCAGTGAGAAGCCTCAAAACAGACATGACTCAGTGTAAACAGAATTCATCTGACGCTAGGAAGATTGCTCTGATTGGTCGAGAGCGGGATACCTTTAGTTTATGGATGCTAAGGAGTTTCAAATGTGGACATTCAGAAACTTCTTTAAACTTTTTCTGTAACTGTTATTGCTATTTCCTCAATAGTAGCATTTCCTGATAAGCAACATACAAAGTGATGTAACTCAGTCCATTTTCATGCTATAATCATGTACTATACCTCATTTGGAAGTATATTAAATTATCTTTACAAATACATAAATATAAATCTCAGTATGTCAAATTTCCTACTTAATCCGTATGATGCTGGAGTGGATCACATACATGAAATATTTAGTGAAAATAGCAAAAGGTGATAAATCTTTATTGTTAGTTATTTTATTGTTCGGCGTTAAAGCCATTAGACACCATCTATGACACAAAATTACAATGTGAAACAGTTTGCACACTGAGTCGGACGCCAAATTATATATTTATTTCGTGCTCATTTTACGCCACAACGGACAGTTCCGAGTGAAACGAGGGACCCATCTAGTAGCGATGAGGACCCAGTCATGCTCAAGGGAAAGTGAAAAGTCAAGGGCTACACACCGTTCCTGGAAACAGGGCCAACAGCAGGGAAAGATTTATCATGATGATTAAGAACTGAAGCTGAGAGACGGGATGTTGGGCAATTAGAAAGTAAGCAGTGTTAGTGAAAGCAGTGTTTCGTGTTCACGGGTAAAATAAAGCCGCTCAGCTCCCGTATGTGACTGACCGACACCGATGCATTGCAGAGACGCGCCACTACATCACAGCCCGTTAGGCCAAGTTTTTCTGCTTGTCCATTTGTTGTGTGCCATCAAACCCATTGAAACCCTCATTCGATTGGCTTGGTAATCACGTGACATTCTGCATCATAAAAGACAGATTCGGATATATTAATATCTTTATATTTATATTTATATTTTATCGCGTGGAACTTACTATTGGTTTGTAAAAGATGAATACGCACTCATGCATTTAATGAGCTGTGAGATTTCATGGCATTCAACAGAGCAACAAATAAATAAAAGGTACGAGGAGCTATGGTTTAATGCATAAAAAGTACAAATTACTCTAGGGTTTAAAAAAAAAAATATATATATATTTATAAAACATTGATGATTTTCCCATTACGCCACAGCATGCAGTTGTTTATTCTGTATGTAATACACTAATTCTGTTCTGATGGCTGTCTGGACAAACTTGCTCCAGTCTTACAGATTACATGGAAACAAAACACAAGTTAAGTTCAATTACTTCAGTACAACTCATCTATATCAAATCTCTGACGTAATTCCCACTGGGAGAACTTTAAAATCTGACCCTCTTAGATGGAGGGCTATAAATAATGATGATATTTGAGTGTCTGAGATGCAATGCAGCAAAAGCAGCTTCTAGATTCTTCTAATACAATTAATGTTCAATATGCAGTAAACTCCACGATGCCTGTCCAGCTGGGCGCTAAATCCAAAGCTGCTCTTGCAATCTACAGCACTGGAAGTATTACCAGCTGCATAGTTTCCAAAGCATCTGCTGTATTTATATACTACCTCCATGCATACAGTTGTCCAAATTCCCTACTAGACTTTAAAAATATGCGCTATGTGAAAAATGAAAAAAATGACAACACTTGTCTGGACATCAGCCTAATTAATGACTTCCCCTTTGACATAAAGGCCGAGTGGCTCTGACAGATCGACCCCGGAGTTCAAGGTGGTGTCACAGAACAGACTCTCACTGGCATCTAGTGTAGCAGCTGAACCCAGAAGTAGGGTCACAACACAGGAACAGCACATTTGTACAACTCAATCTGCCTCCAAATCAGGATCATGTCAAGTTTGTATATCTTAAAATTAAAATAAACGAAGAGGTCTGTTACCTGATAAACATGAGAAGTTCACGCTTGGGAATTTTCCACTTATCAAATCCTAAAATGTTTATTACATTTGAGGCCCACAGTGGAAACAAAAACAAATGAACCCTTTGTCTATGAGTTTTAATACAAAGTCTCTAATTCATGAATTAACCAAATGTATATTCTTACCTCTATGCCCTGGTTGATGGCCAGCTTGGCCATCCGGACCGCAATTGGCCCCTAAAAGCACAAGCACAGAATGTAATCAGAAAAGCATGCACACTATTCCTCTCCAGACAATTCAATTCACATCACACCACTTTGTACGGGACATTAATGCAGTGAGAACTGTTAGCAACATGACGGATCAGAAACCAAAACCTTGGTCATGTTTATTGCATTCTAAACCATTCAGCTTCCCAAATATGCCAAGAATTGCAGTCATGGTCGCAGTAGGAATCTCATGCCGTTGCTTATTTTTTACTTTCTACTTTACAGCATTTGTGAGTCAGAGGGTGTATTTAATTATTTATAAAAGCTGCTGGGACAGTTCAATTCAATTTAATTAATTTGTATAGTACTTTAAAGCAGCTTTGCATAGTACAAACAAATTTGGTAAAGAATTTAAACTTGTTTTAAAACAATGATAGAAGACATTAAACCCGATCAAAAATAAGGATATAAAAAAAGGTTTGCACACCGCTGCAACTGATCATAAGGCTGTGAGTTCAAATCCCAGCACCACCAAGCTACCATAAGGCCTTTAACCCGTTAATCGCTCAGTTGCATCAATGAGATAAAGCTCTGTTGAACTGAATAAGGGTGTCTGCCAAATGCCATAAATGTAATTATTAAATACTACACGGAAACAATGCATTATGAATTGTCCACCAACTTGATTAAAAAGCAGTACCCTGTGTGGACAATTCTTGAAACAAAAATCACAAAACAACGAAAACAGCAGAAAAAAGAAAAGAAGCAGTGGATATAAGTGTCATACTTTATAATGGAAAAAAATATTCATAAAAATCTTGATTTAGTTTGTTTTTTTCATATGTTTCCATGTGTCCCATAGGTCCCATGTCCAGTTAGGATAGAAGGGAGACTCGGCCGCTAGTTGCACTTACACCTATGACGGGTTTCTTCCACAAGGCCTGTTATCGGGAGCATGCCAAGAAAAAATCCTTATTCTTGAAAAAAACAAAAAAAAGAACAAAACGTTCTTACCATCAAACACTTTCATTCCAGATTTTATTGCTTTTTGTGGAAACATGCTAGCATGATCTTAAGGGTTTGGATGGAGAGGGTTCGCTCTTATTCTAACATACACTTACCTTGGTTCGGTCAGAACACACAAACCACATGACACTGTCATTGGTAAAATATGTTAAAAAAATAAAAACTCTAAAAATGTAGTTTTAGTGTGTTTTTGGCCTGATGTTACAGTTTAGCATACACTAAAACAATTATTCACCTCCGACTCGGTGGATGTTGCAGAATTGAAGCTAAACCCAACTTGTGTTTGTGGTAAAATTGTTACATATAGCAAATAAAAATGTAAATCTTTTTATAATGGATAGCCCATACTAAAAATAGCCAATCACATTCAGACTAATGTTTAAAAGTATATCATGCACCTACAATTTAAATGATTCTGAAGAACTCCAAACAAAAAGCAGCTGTTTCTGTAGGAGTGCCTTGACATCTTGATTTCATTGTACTGTCGAGGGTTTGGTCCAGTCAGAGCTTCCAAAGCACATTCGGGAATTGTTGAATGGTAGGAATTTCCAGAATGCTAGATGTACCATGGAACGATGTGAAGGTCATCATCAAATGTACATGGGGCACCAGCGTGACATTACAAGACCAGGATGTCCCTCCACAATTGACAAATTGACAGGACAAATTCTTCCTCAGGAAGCTGCCAAGAGACTTACAGCAAATATTACAGGAACTGTGAGAATATCTGGCAAGAGCTGGTCACTCCTTGTATGAATTAACTGATTTCTCAAAGTAAAAGGGTTCAAACCATGATTCCATATGAAGTTAATGTGTATGGTGTAACAATCAACACAGCTTTCCAACCAGAAGATCACCATACCCACAATGCAACAGAAATCATGCTATGGGGTTTCGTCTATTCAGATGGGACTCGGGCTTGTGAATATCTCAAATAATAATAATAATAATAATTTGATATTCTCGATTTTATCACTGAACCGTCAATCCTCTCTCAGGCAGCTGAAGATGAGCAGGCACTTCACCCTCTAGCACAACTAGAAGCACTGTAGCTCGGTCGGGGGGATGTCCCAGGGAGGAAGCGCTCTCACTGGAGGGTGTACGTCATGTAACATCGCGACAGAGGGACAGAGGCCTACAGAGGATATTCTACACTGACGCAAATCCGCCAACAAATCACCAGAAGGTGATCAACATTCTGAAAGGGTCCAATCAGAGCGAAGATTTAAATCTAAACTAAAACCTGTGCAGTGACTTGCAGAAGGCTGTATATCGGAGATGCTCCCACAATTCAACAAATCTTCATCTGGAATAAAACACCCATATTCATATATCCTAAATTAATACTCTTACCCAAAAGTCTGAGTGCTGCATTACAAGCCAAAGGTGCTTTAGCAAAGTCGCTAATCAATGGGTGTGTACATTTATGAAACCAGGATATTATACATTTTTTCCCCTGAAACCTTTCTGATCATTTTTGTTCTGTTTGAGTTTTGTTTGCTGTTTTATCACATTACAGGTTGGTAGATGGTCTGACATGCTTTATCTCGGCTGCATTATTCACATCACAATTTATGGTTAAACGGGGGGTGTAGTTTAGTTTTTCTGTCCAGTGTATGTGCACGAGTTTATTCCCATTTGCG
Organism: Porochilus rendahli; assembly: GCA_039654305.1. Taxonomy (NCBI): domain Eukaryota; kingdom Metazoa; phylum Chordata; class Actinopteri; order Siluriformes; family Plotosidae; genus Porochilus; species Porochilus rendahli. Next base: position 30,050,604 of record JBCNYG010000024.1, read on the forward strand.
TTTCTAACATTTCAGGGAGGGTACTCAATAACTCCATTCATCCTTTCCTGTAAATGTCTGTTAGAGATGCGGTTGTCTTGTGACCTTAGTATGCCACCTATAAACTGTGCAGCATTATTTCCATTCAGAGCTGGACAGGACGTGTGATGTACCTGTGGGCTGAACTCTCGGGCAAGCTCCAGCGCTCTCAGGTAAGCTGCATCCCCGCTCTTGTTTTGCTCTACAGCATGGTTAACCAGCCCCAGAGTCTTCGCCTCATCACCGTCAACCACCCGTGCAGCAAAGATCAGCTCCTTTGCCAGGGACACGCCTATGGTCCGTGGCAGACGCTGGGTTCCCCCTAATCATACACAAACACACACACAGCCAGTTTCAGTTACACTAGATGAATAAAATCGGGACCTTTGAGACACAATCACACACTGACAAATAGTCCCAATAATAAACAAACAAAAAAAAACCATCAGACATTAAATACACTGTGTGTGACCTTTCGGAGAGCAAATGGACACTGTGGAGAAAGCTCTTAACTTCAGTGATAAGAGAAAGCCGCAGTGTCCTGCTGACATACATATTCACATAGTCGGCTCCATTACGTCAACGCATTAGCAGAGTGAAACTTAAATCCCCCTGCAGCTCCTGGATTATTAAGATAATGTCAACCTCAAGGGTGAGATGGGCTCTCATTTTCCAAGCTCCAGAAATACTCACTAACCAAACACTGCAGACACTGTATGCAGGAGGAATTCCGGATGAGACACTTAATGAAAATTCTCCAGAGACATCCCTGTATTTTATAGCAGGGCAATGGAATCGCCCATACTGCCCCGATTACAAGTGTACGCCAGAGAGTGCCAATGCTGGCCTGGGCTACCTGCGATATTTATAACTGACATTGTCACAAAACAGCTTTATACTGTATTAAAAAAAAAAAAAAAAAAAAAAAAAGATTTCAAATTTGCTTTCAACTCTTCCTCTCCAACCCCA
>JBCNYG010000024.1:30088871-30100336 GCA_039654305.1 Porochilus rendahli
CATATATATATATATACATATATATACATATATATATATTTATATATACATATATACATATATACATATTTACACACACACACACACACACACACACACACACACACACACACACACACACATATATATATATATATGTGGGGGGGGGGATGTGTGGGGGTGTGTATGTATATATACACTGTATACACGTTTCTGTGTGAAATTTGTATGTTCTCCCTGTGCGTGTGTGGGTTTTCTGCAGGTACTCCAGTTTCCGCTTCACCCTAGGTGTGAGTGTGAATGTTTTTGTGTTTGTGTGATTCCCTGTGATGTTCCTGGTGTACCCCGCCTTTGCCCAGTGTCGGCTAAGATAGGTACCAGCATCCCAGTGACCTTAGCAGGATAAAGCGATTCAGCCAATGAGTGAGTGGTGGGTGTAATCATGTGCCCTCTTCCGTTTCTTAACACTTGATCTCAGGTTTTTCCACTTTCTAAGAATCAGTGTTGCACTAGCAAGTTATTGTGCATGCACAAGATCCTTCCTTCGGTCACGCAGTTTTGTTATTGATATTTTTATTGTTAACAGACATAAAATATAAAATTAAGATATAAAAAGGATATAAGATATATAGATATAAAAAAGCTAAATAAGAGATATAAAGCCCATGATGAAAGTCTGGGTGGCTTTACCAGAAAAACCTTTGTGTTCAGCCAAAATGAACTGATAATGGAAGATAAAATATATAATCTATTCATTAGTAATCAAATAGTAAGTAATGGTGGTCTGTTCCACCATAGTTTTTATTGTATATCTGGAAAGATGCATGTAGTGTACATTTTAAGTGTTGCTCTAAAGGCCAATTAAAGGTACAAGAAGGACAGGGTCCAGTTACGTGCTTTGGATTATTTAAATTATTATTTTGTTGATGTTTCCATGTATTATATGAATATATTAGCAGTACAAAAGATGTACCATTATAGGTTGACGGCAGGGCTTGTAGAGCATGGTTTCAAGCAGGATGTCCCATTCACACCTAGGGGAAATTAGGAACTGCCAGTTAGCCTAATCTGCATTTCCTTGGACTGTAAGAGGAAACCGGAGCACCCAGAGGAAACCCATGCAAGCACAGGGTGAACACGCGAACTCCACACAGAAGTGTCTTTGCCGACAACGGGGCTCAATCTTCCTTGCTGTGAGGCAAGAATGCCAACTAAGCCAATGAGCAGGCATGTATACAGATGGGTGATAAATCTGAAGGGAATAAACTAAATAAATCACTGGAGAAATATAATCAGTGAAATGCATGACATAATTATTTAATTAACATCCTGCCCTGCTCCGTGGTATGTTTAAAGATGCTGATCTTTTTGTGCGAGCTGAGCTTTTATTAACATTTGAAAAAGAAAATATGTTAGTGATTTAATTATTGGGCCATGAAGGAACGGAGCTTCAGGCACAACAACTGGCTGGTGGTTCAATAGGAATATTGATTAACATGGCATCATTCTTTAATATTTATGGGGAAGAAGTGAGTAAATGAGTGGAATTTGTAGATAAAAGCGCGTTTAATAATGGAAATGTTTGTGAATTCATGAAAAATGCAACAGTGAGCAGATTGTCAGCCAATTACACACACAGGAATAATAGCATTAATGTTGCAGAATTTTATCAGGGTTTTATCAGTTAGTCAGTGAAATTAGGGGAAAATGTTTTGATGAGTCATCCTTCACTATATTCACAACTGTTCTTGCATGACATCCACCAAGAGGACAACACAGACCTGAAGGCTTCATTTTTACACTGAATGAGTCTAATAACTCTGTAAAGGAAATGTTATGCTTGTATAGTTTGGCTCTACCGCTGAAAATTAATATACAATTTATGTGACTGATCTCTATAATCATCCGACGATGAATCATTTCTACCCTGATGGGAGTGGTGTCTTCCAGGTTGACTCCACCTCAATCCTTACAGAATGGTCGGATGAGTATGAAACGCTAACTGCTACATATGCTTTGGTGGTTTCCATCACAGATCTCACACCAGTGCAAGATTCTGGAGCGATGTGCTATATGGCATTTTCCATCACCATCATCAGAACAGCGACCGTGCATGAATATACTTCCAGCCCAGCTCCCAGTACAGAGTAGAATTTATGCCATGATGCAATGAAGCAGGTTAGGTTAATTGTTTTTCCTATTAATAAGTCAACTGCCAGTATATGTTCATTTTAAATTGTTTGTTTGTGACTTCAATCAACACTCAGATTATTTAGATCATGTTTGTAATCTATTAAAAATCAAGGTGATGCAATCATTTATTCGTTCATTTCCCATACCGCTGATCCTGTTTAGGGTTGCAGGGAAGCTGGAACCAATCCCAGTGGACTCTGGGCGAAAGGCAGGGTACACCCTGAACCATTTGGGAAACATTGGTGATTTCTTTTGAAATATGCTTCGAGTGGTGGTGCTATGTTGGAGTCAGTACTACTTTTCAACTTGGGGCAGGGGCATTCGGGACTCCCTCCGTTATTTCTTGCAGGGGGTTCCCTAAGTGGCCACCACATTGCTTCTCACAATCACTTTTGTTTATAAATCAATAAATTAGCTTAGTATTAAGCTACCTCAACTTATGTATTCTTTATTGCCAAACATTTGTACATAGGAGGCCTAATGAACATGTTATTACAATGTACTTACTGGTTCAGTTGGATACAAAAATCACCACATTTCTGTCAAAATTCAAGATAGCATCAAGTGCACCTGAAGCTATTCTTGAAGAGCAGAAACTGTCAAAAAATAGCAAGGGAGTCTGAAATGCCCCTAAACAGCTTGTGGCCAACAACCATTGACACCTAGGGGCAATCCAGAATAGCCAATTAGCCTAATGTGCACCTAGAAGAAACCCACACAAGCACACAGAGCACATGTAAACTCCACAGAGACTCCCTTACAGACGTACAGGGCTCAAAATCAGGACACCTGAGCTGTGAGATGAGGGTGCTAACCACTACGCCACCATCCTCCGCCACCCACCTACGTGATACGTGACTTAACTTTTTTTTTATGTAAATCTCCTGAATCATGTGATAACAAGCCATGCCACTAATCCTATTAGGGTCGCGGGAGGCCAGAGCCTATCTCAGCTGGCACTGGCTGAAAGGAGGGTAAACCCTGAACAACTCGCCGGACAGCCAATTGGCCTAATGTGCATGTCTTTGGAATGTGGGAGGAAACCGGAGTACCCAGAGGAAACCTGCTCAAGCACGGGGAAAACGCCCTCGCCAAGCCCAGGAACGTCTTGCTGTGAGGTGGACGTGCTAACCGCTACGCCACCACGGTGCCCGTAATAACAAGCATTAATGCAAATTCAGAAATTTTGATTTTACAATTTAGTAGAACTGAAAGCCTGCTGAGTAGCTACTGGTTTGTTTTGGGGTTTTTGGGGGGGGTTTTGGACAAACCGGACTGTTTGGCAAAGCATGTAACTTTTTGTTATCTGTCTTTTACATTGATGGTGTCCTTTACTCTTCCCGCATTTATTTTAACACAGAAATAGGATATAACGAACAAAGTCAGTTACAGTACTATTGAAAGAACAAGCTTCCTCCTTATCTTGGGAGGAACTAGATATATGTCAGAAATGTTTCGTGTACAGTATTACAATCCATACAATTCTGTCCTTTACCAATATTTATTTTATTGACAGTTTATCAACATGAAAAAAATGCTACCCATTGTTCCTCAAAGAGAACACATGGTAAAAACGGTGAACCTCCATAGAAATGGCACAGTAAAAACAAAAAGTACTAAGGAGGCACTGACAGTTGAGATCTGCAGTTCATTTCGAATCTTCAGACAATCCATGGTACAATGTAGTTTTCAGTACATCCTGTGAAGGTGAAAAAGACAAAATGGTGCTTCAGTGCTTACATACACTTAGAGTAAACAAAAGAAGGAACATACAAGAATGTACAACAAAGTTTTGAAGAAGACAGCAATAACGTTGCATGTAGTAGCCTAAAGATTTGGTTTCCAGGCTACCAGAAGGAGTCACCGGGAGGAAACACCAATTTACAACAGTAAGTGCACAAAACCACTATTCATCTCGATGAACTGCAGCTTTTAGACACCATCATGGCGGAATGGTGCAGTAGCAGACACAGTGGAAAAACAGGTGTTGTGCAAACAGAGGAGCCTCAGTTTGAATAACATCCTTTAGGTACCAAGTTATGTTCAGTAGTGCTTTTGGTGGACTCGATAACAGAACCCTGCCGTGTTGCAATCAACTTCTTCAGGCAGGCCACTTCTGCCGACAGATTGGCAATGCCTTTTTTCAAGTACAAGTTCTCAGACTCTGAGATGGCGTAGCAGCCGTCCTTAAGGTCTACAATGAGTTTGTTAGTCACAGGCCCGGGTGAGTCGGGGCAAAGTCTGTTCTTGTAGCCGCTTGCCGGTGTCTCTGTTTGGTCTTTGTGCCAGTACTCAGGTTGTTGGATCCAATCCTGGACGTTGTTTACCTGCAGGGAGAGCGGGCTAAGTGATGACTGGGTGTATTCAGGTGTAGATCCCTGACCCATCTGGTAGCATGCCCTTGCAGACATATCGATGGGGGGAGAAAGCTTCCCAGGTGTGTCGTAGTCAGGATCGATGGCCTCTACTTTGATCTGAATGGCCCGGGCTTTAATGCGCAGCTTGTGGGGCAGAGCTGAAGAATTGGTATCTGGCACTTTTACAGCAGAGACTATTACACTTTTTTGGTCAGCGGTAGACGGTGCCAGACCTTTGGGGACCTGCTGTTCGTCTTCTCCATCCGATGACTTGCTCACAGTGCCATCGTCGCCGTCAGAAGTCCGGGGCGAGTTACTTGATGACCTGGTGATTTGCAGGAATGCATTTGGCTGGGTGTAGCCTCCAGGGAAAGGACTATTCAGGTAATTTCTGTACAGTTCATACGGACTGGCTCGGTCCCTGGTGTAGGTGACGTTCTCCAATGGCTCTTGCTTGATGATTTCCGGCGTCCTGCATGTATTCATCGTGCTTGAGTCGGATCCATCTGATAAGGTGCTGTGAGGTGAGTGCTTGATCACTGATATGCAGCTACTGCTCAGGCATGACGGCTCAGGCTCTCTGGGGTAGGAGCCTTTGTCACCATTAGGGGGCACAAACTCCTGGTACAAGGCATTCGCAGACGTGGAGATCTTCTGCACCTCCTTAGCGTAGGCAGCCGAGCTCAACAGGCCAAACTTCAGTTTCAGGGACAGGAGCTCAGCTTTGAGTGATGCGTTCTCCTCGCCCAATGCCATCAGCTTGTTCTCCAGCACCATGTCATTGAGTCGCCGCTTCTCTCGCGAGCGCTTCGCCGCCTCGTTGTTTTTGCGTCTCCGCTCCCAGTACAGCGTGTCCTTCTTCTCGTCCGGGATAAACTCGCGCTTTCTGCGGCATGTGTTCGTTTTGGTCTTGAAGGGCGTGCTTGACAGCTTCTGACCCATCAAGTCTCTGTCTGTGCCTTGCAAAGCCATGGCTAAGACCAGGTCATCGTCTCCACTGTAGGACGGTTCTTTCTTAATGGCCTGCATGTTACACCGTGGTGTGATCCAGACTGCATACGCTCATTAGTTCTTGCTTGTGTCGAGGAAACAAATGAGCATCATCATCATAAACGAAGTGCAAGGGATAGCACAGGTGCCGGCTAATGATTCTGGATGGACCTGTTGAAAAGACAAAGAGAGCATTCTTAGAAATTAGACAACTTTATAAAATAACAATAGGTTGTGCAAAACAGGTTTGTCTTTAATTAACGTTGACATCAGATATTTCAAACAGGAATCTCTGCTTCTAATACGAAAAGCATGAGTCATCAATCATAACTCATTCCAAATTAGGGGCTTAAAACAGGCAGTGTTTATCAGGTACAATGAAAGACTCAAACACCCTGCAGTGGTTTATGACTCGCACTATTCATCTGTGATTACAACATATTTCCACCCAGAAGAAAGTGAACAGCATTCATAAAGATTTATTAAAAGAAAACTCTGTTATTTTAATAAAACTAAATCACTACGATACATCTTAGTTATGTACTTCTGTAACAATAAAGTTTTACAAGAACTTCTTTTAATCATTAAGCAGTGCACACACAACAATTACAAACTGCAATATCAATTTATGCATGTTGATTTAAAAGTTCAGCTTTACAGTATGTTATGAATGGGTACTTGTGAGCCAGGTTCAGAGGCTAATGCCAGCAGTATGCTCGGGACAGCAGCACATTGTGCTCCCGGCTTTGAATTGCTCAGTGTTTCTGAGGCGTGACATCATGGCGTCTGAGAGAGGCTCGATCCTGCCGCTGGCTCATTGACATTCAGTAAATTTGTCAGCTGATAAAATAGCATTATGCAGATTTTGCTGAGTTGCTGCCACCCCACTGCTCACGATCACACAGCGACCTTGTCCTGATGACTACTCTATGGAATGGGCTCATTTTAAACCGCAGAACTAAATTACACAGCTTGACAGGTTGTGTGATATTCATTCCACTGAATAAACGAATACACTTCCTGACAAGTGTTAGTGGGTGGGTGGGAGAAAAATAACCATATGTTTTAGAAGCATTTGCATGTGCCAGATACATTTCTTCACACATTCTCATGCCAGGGGTAAAACACTGGTGCATCTTTCAGAAAGCGGTGAATGAAAAAATTTCACATGAATTAATAAATAAGGCAGGAATAAATAAGTCATAAAAAAGCATAAATTCAAGACGTGACATCAAGGTGCCTTATTATAAAATACTTTACCGGCCAAAACATGTTAGCAGTAAAACGTGCAACCTGCTTTCTCTCCCTCCTGGTATGATGGAATCTTTTACGAACAGTATTTATTTTATTTATTATTGATTGGATCGTTCATTCCTAGGTGGTGCAGTGGTTTGGACCATCATGTCACAGCATGCAGGTTCAGATTAAGAATCTGGCTCTCGACTAAAGTGATGTTTCTTTTTAGAGTTTGCATCACCTCCTGCATCTGCAGGTTTCCTTCTACAGTTCAAAAGCATGCAGATAAGGTCAACTGGCAACTCTAAATTACACACCGGTATAAAACTGAGTATGAATTGAATTCTCTCTCTCCCTCCATCACTGTTTGCCCCCTCACTGTCCATGGTGTACCCTGCCTCTTGCTCAATGTCAGCTTGGACTGCTGGCTAGATACTGATAATTGGTATACAAGGAATACACACCCATGGAAAAAATTAAGAAACCACTTATAATGGGAATATCCAGTAAAAGTGGTCTCTTAAGTTTTCACTCACACATACACACACACACACGCACACACACAGTAGTGTGCAGTAAAGATTACACACCACCACCTTTGTCCAAAAGGGCTCCTAATAAAAATTGTAATCTTATTTTATTTTATTATTCTTTCTCTATAATTTTTTGGTGAAAGTGTATTAAGCAATGTTATTGTAGGCAATAAGAACAAAAAAAATCATTCCAACAATTATATTGAGGTAAAAGTAGGGGTATGGCTAATAAACAAAAATGCTGAAAATACCAAATTTTCTGAATTTTTTTTAATATTATATATATTTTTACTTTTGCAAAGCATTACTGAACTTCAAACCATATGGAATGGTTTAGTGAGTGAAGAAATTACAAAATATGTGAACACTCTGCCTGAAAGGTTAAATGCTGTAAAGGGTGGCCACACTAAATAGTGACCTTTTTCTCAAAAAAGAGACTGTTATTTTTGTTATTACTACATATTGTTGTTTGTTTACTTATTCTCATCAATATGATCCAATATTACATGTAATAAGCACTTAAACACTACTTGGATTCTTGTCATCATTTCATTAAGGCTCACGCTGACTGATCCAAATTTCGGGGGTTCAAGTCCCAGAACCATCAAGCTGCCACTCTTGGCCCTTAAACCTCAACTGATCTGTTGTGTGTGTGTGTGTGTGTGTGTGTGTGTGTGTGTGTGTGTGTGTGTGTGTGTGTGTGCGCAAGGTGTGCTGGCTAAGGGCATCTTCCAGAATGCTGTAAATTAAAAAAAGAAAAAAAGAAAGAAAGAAAAGAACTGATACTACCCTTGTGTAAATAAAAAAGCAAAAACTAAATTTTTAAAAACATAAAATACAACGTAAAATATGTAGGTATGTATGTATGTAGGCTATAATCGACTTTTTTCTGAAAAGCACCCCCCCCATCCCACCCCACCCCTTCCCGAAAAAAATTATGCAACGGCGCCTCGCACAGCGCCACTAAAGCACTCACACGACGTCATCCCTGGAGGTCGGTTACGCAAAAGAGTAACATTGAATCTGCACTCTTTTTAGGACACATTGGGCCTTATATAACCAGTAGAATGAGGACTAACATGGCTCACATCCGCACTTAGTTCATGCTACAGCATGGTGATATGTGGTATGAGATGTATGCGGGTTTTGTTTACTGGCAGTGACCTTCACCGTGTCGGTCCTGCGAACTGAGCGCTCTGGGGTGCGATGGCTTCACAAGTGCACTTACACGCAACGTGGTGGTGATCGGGCTGATATGGTGTCTTCCAAAATATACCAGAGAGAAAAAAAATCATACACAGAAGACCCACAGGGTAACTTAAGCTGATGTAGCAAATGTTTGAAATGTTTCAGGTTCGGGTCTAGACGCCTTCAGCGATCAGAGCGCAGAACAAAGGAATGCGATCAGCCATCATCCTCCTCCTCCTTCTCCTCATCCTCATGATCACCATCCCTCACACGTGGCTGAACAGAACCGAGACAATAAAAACAAACGGGGATTGCCCGAAACATGCAACAGGAAAAGCATCCCGTGGAAAGAGTACCCGGCTCAAGGAGAAGCTTTGTCTCGGGTTAGTCAGCTTGTTTCGGCTAGACGTAAGCGAGAGCGCGTTTCACGTTTCAGGTGTGCGGTTTGGGAATCCGGTCACATCGCTCATTTTACTCACGATCGCAGGGATTACTGGCGCTCGTATGGGTCCATTGTTCAAATCGGAGTACACCCGCTGAACTGGAAAGAGTGATTCAAACCTCAGACCGAGCAGAACTGTTTAAACAATGCAGCACGCGGATGTTTTTGGCAGGCCGCTCCGAAAAAACGCTTCATAATCCCGGTGTACACACCGCACCGCACCGCACCGCACCGCACCGCCCCTGCCAGAGTTTGGTAACAGCACGTTACGGCGGGACATTTCGTATCGTTAAATATTAACCAGCAGGAACCATAAAAGCTTCTTTTGTACCAATCCTGAAACACATTTATTAGAATTTTCCCAAGAATTAACGTTGATTCCCTTTCCTCAGTCCTGCATCAGATTCCTTTATCCTTCATTTCCATGGATTACACAAATCATATATTATTATCAGAGGCCATGCACTCATTATCCCACGCGTCACTTATAAGTGGAATAACACACCATTCTCTTTAAATAGATTGGCTATAAATAGCTCAGTATGTATATATATTTATAGAGTGCATTATGATTAAGTGGATTGCACATCCAATGCTTTAAGATCCTGACCTTGTTCTTACTTTTTTTTTTTGCTTTAGAAACAGAAACCTAAGCAAGTGATAGGCTACACATCAGCATGTACATTGTTCTCTACAAACACAACTTCAAACACTTGTAAAGTGGAGCAGCAAATAAATGGTGTGAATTTGGAGAGATGTATCCACCCACCCGCATGGTTTCTGGGTCACTATGCCATTCAGACTGTTGTGATATCATTTCCAACCTACATGGTTCAGATGCTTCGGAGTCAGTAGGTGAGGAGAGGAGTGCACATGTGGAATAGTTAGAAATCAACACGGCTTTGGATTCCGCACGCGAGACATTCATTTTCCCGTTCAGAGTTACTGGATAGGCTCGAAATAACTTTCTGTGGGAACTGGATGCATTCATGTGTGTATTAACAACGTGCAAGTATTCGCAGTAGTTTTAAACCAGACACAATTTAAGAAAGTGACAACTGTAGCCTAAAGGTAACAGTTACCATGTAACAGACCAGCCTGTACAGTCCAAACTGCCCACATGACTCAGAGTGAAACATGTAGAGAAATAAACAAAAAAATTCCCCTACCTTTGCTTAACACAAGGTCTATTAAGTAGTCCGTGGAACCAAAAACGTCTTTCAAGCCTCAAAATTATGAAGTGTTTCCTAAGCAGCTCTAAAATTCCGTTAACGGTGAGGTAATGTTTCCCTGTTCCTCCTTTGCGTTTTCCTCCTGAAGTGACTGCTGCCTCATGGATCTGTGTTAGTAGGTCACTGAAGAAATGTATTGGCAGCGTGCTGTGACAGACAGGCCTGTCGTCCAATCACAACACGGCATTTTCCAATTCGAGCCAATGCCTCGCCTGGTTGTATCAGGAATCTAAGGCAAATGAATGAGCTGTACTTGGGGCTCTACAGTATGTTGGGATAACCATGCGGCGAAAAAAAGTGACCCGATGAAATGAGGCAGTTGAGAAAAAAAAAGCCCGATATGAAACAATAAACAAATCACTAAAACAAAGACTTACACGCCCAACCAAATTCAGTGAAACCCAGGTCAAAATTTGAAAGTCAAGAAAAAGGTCAGCATGTGGTCATGTAGCCTAACAATTGCTAAAAAGGTGAGCTGTGAGATTACATCATGGTCACGTGGCTTCTTTTGTAATTATACAAGTTCAAATCAAATCCCTCCTACCTGATACAACCACAGATAGAAGCGTGTTGAAAAGATCGAAAACATAAATTATGATCATATATTCTGAAATCAATGTGGAGCTTTTTTATGACCGACAACTTGTCCTTTTTAACGGCATGGTCATGTTTCTGCAGAGCTTACAGAAACAGCAACGACGCTCTCTAGTGTCCGATCGTGGACACAGCACAGTCTCGCTTTTTATTCTGTGCAGGGGCCTCCTGCTGTTAAGAAACCAAAAAAGCAAGCCGCTAAAATAAACCCCACAGAGTCTATTAAATCGTCCCGGGAGCCTAATATCTCTTAAATCATTTAACATTAAGCTAAAACCAGTTTAATCAGCTATAAACATTACATTTGTAAAACTAGATATAAATGTGCTTCGTACTAAAACCAAAAGTCTTCCGTAAACCCGAAATAGGTCAGAGAGCACAGGTCATTGATTATCTTATCGTTTCCACACTCGCTTTACAGGTCGTGATTTATCGCCTCTTGGATGTGATGCAAGCGCACCTGTATTACACAAACGAGTCTGACGCACATTAAGCAACGCGCAGCAGGCCTGAGCAGGACAGAGCACTGTGTGCAGGTCAGTAGGTCATTTGCACACTCAGTGCCTGCGCAGGGCCAGTTCGTTGCTGTAGCTATAAAGTTATGCAACACTGGACTTTGAACGTTACTGCACGGTTATATATTCTTATACAGTCATGGAATTAGCCCACATTGGTCATTTTATTCTAGTGTAACTTGACACACACACACACAATATATATA
>JBCNYG010000024.1:30100436-30110794 GCA_039654305.1 Porochilus rendahli
ATGCATATGCACATACACATACACACACACACACACATATATACACTTATTTATATATACATATTTATTTTATACATATACACTGTGTTATTAGACAAGTGAGTATTTTGACCATATCATCCTTTTTATGCATATTTCCCAGCTCCAAGCTGTATAAACTTGACTGCTTATTGGATTTGAACATATTAGGTGATGTTTATTTGTGTGATGAGGAAGGGCGTGGCCTAAGAAGGTACACACCCTATATCAAGGTGTGCATAATTATTAGGCAGATTCTTTTCTTCAGACAAAATGGGCCAAATTGTAAAACAAAAAAACAAACAAAAAAACCCAAAACAAAACAAAAAACGGTGTGCACACAATTTACTCCAGGATCAATAAAGTACTCTGATACTGATCATAGAACTATCTAATGTTTTCTTGGAAAAGGTCAATAAGGTGGAAACGTGTTGAAAGAGAGAAAAGTCACAAATTAAATTCCTGAGAGTTAGAAAAATCTAGTGTGATGCTACTAGGAACCCATCGTCCTCCAGTGCTGCATATTCCAGAACTGTAACCTACCTGGAGTTCCCTGAATTACAAAGTGTTCAGTGCTCAGAGACATGACCAGAGTAAGGAAGGCTAAAATGAGACCACCATTGAACAAGACATATACGTTAAAACGTAAAGACTGGGCCAAGAAGCACATGAAGACGGATTTTTTAAAGGTTTTATAGACTGATGGAATCAGAGTGACTCTTGACTTGATGGATGACAACTCCCAGAACTACTGCCAGTTTTTAGAGGATAATTTCCTCAAGCAGTGGTACAGAAAAAAACATCTTTCAAGAAGACCATGATTTTTATGCAAGACAATGAAAATAAACAAGTGAGATGGGAAAATATTCATTTTTTTATTTAGTTGCCTAATAATTCTGCGCACCAATATTTGCCTAAAAATTGTGCACACTGAGATTTTCTTTTAAGAACGACAAAACCTGACTTGTACCTTCTTACAAATTCAGGTTTGATCTTTATTAACATTTGGATTGAGTGAGAAAGCTGTAGTTGTTAAAATATCAAATGAATCGTCAAAAATACAACAATACAATACAATATATGTGTGTGTGTGTATGTGTGTATGTGCGTGTGTGTGTGGCTTGGCGTTTCTGGTTTTTTTTTTTTTGTTTGTTATTGCAGTTACAACTTAGCAGTAGTAAAGATGGCTAACTAGTGTCTGATGTAAGATAAAATCATGACCTTTATGTTTCGACAGTGGAAAGATCAGATAACAAAACACTTTGTGGCTCCACTTAATAGTCACATTTATATACTTATATATGTAATGAATTATATCTGTGAGGAGGAGTTCCGTGAATCTTTCGTCTCAAGTTCACGGTCTGGGCTTTATTGTAGTCTTTTTTCTTTAATGGGTCCAAGTGCGCTTTATGTATGAAGCAAGCATCACTTTATTCCGAAGAACGATATAGAAACAAGGCAGAAGCTGTAGTCTTGTCAAAATCTTTATTTGTTAATAAATCCGTACATGCCAACACGTGGGTTACTTCATATGCCCGCTTTCTCTGGACAGCATCGTTAATAATGAGAAACGTGTAGGTTGGATTTTGTCTTGTGGAGACACAGCGCGTTATGACATGTTTATTATTGGGTATGATGAGAAATCCCGGGTGAGGAGGGCACGCGCTCTTCACCGCGCTGCGCTTTACGCGCTTTGTAGCGCAGTTTGTGCGGCAAAAGTGGCGACGTCGGGACCCGCTCTGGCTCTCTGATCGCCTCCGTTTCTTTGCAGATATGACTGGGCTCGGGTTCGTGTGAACGTTGTTCCATGTATGTGTCATGCAAGCGTGCATGAGCGGCGCGCCTACGTGTGGTTCCTGCAGAAGACTGGTAACCAGGAACCATTTCATTTAGAGAGAAAGGTGCAGAGTTTGGGTATAAGGTCATGGTAGCGTGCGCATGACCTTCACCCCACTTTCTCTGAGTAAGTGCATATGGAATGTTGTTTCTATCACTGGGTGCGTAGATTCCCAGGTACCGGTCTCTCGGGTGTGTACTATCTACAACTGGGAAGGAAGCGGCAGGAAAGTTTTGTAATCTGGGGAGAGGCGCCGGGTTGTAGACAGGACCGAGCGCGTAATGAGGTACACAGTGTGCTCCCGGGAAGTCCACCAGACAGCGCAGCTCAGAGTCCCGTGACAGCTCTCCAACTGGAGAATAGTCCAGGAGTGCATCGTAGGACGTTTCTTTGCCAACCCAGTGGTACCGAATGGCAGAAAGCGCCGCTTTGAGTTTCTCGTTCTCTCGGAAGAGCTGCAGCGCGCGTTCTTCCAGGAGCCGCTCTTCCACGCGCCGGCGCTCGCGCGACCTCTTGGCCGCCTCGTTATTGCGACTGCGCTTCATCCAGTAGTTTTCGTCCTTGTGCTCATCTGGCGTAAACTCTCTTTTCCGACGTGATGGGACGTCTGTCTTCACATTTAAATCGCATTTAAATCCACGATCGCAGTTCCAGAGACACTCGTACGAGTCTGCGTTCCGAGCAGAACAGCACGCGCTGGTGGACATGACAAAAACGATGCACGTGCTTCTGGTCACTTCACGTGCAGCAGCGAGGCAAAGTTCCGAAGGGGGACAGGTAAGCCTATAGAATAAGGCGATGGGTTGAATATGTAGATTTGTGACACCTCTTATTAGGAACTACAGAGCACAGAAACGCCCCCTGTGCACGTTTATAGATCATCATCCACGCCTGGAACCACCACTGTCGTTTTCAGTGGGTGTGAACAGGGACATTTCAGCCAACTACATTACAGTATTCTGGCAAAATTTATCCGACGGTTTGTGCAAATTTCTTTACAGCAAGAAGGGCTGAAAGAATGAATGAATGAATGTTTTCACTATGTGCATCAGTAATTAGTGTAGAACTGCTATGCAGATTAAAAGTAAAACATAATGCTAGTATAAAAGCAGTATAAATACTAAAAAACTAACGGTGCATCCATTCCAGTCTTTCAGGCTCTATAAATCTGGACACCTAAGGCAGCTGAAGGTAGAAATTATTTAAATTCATTGTTAAGAGTGTTTCCACACACACACACACACATTTCACCTATCACTTTATTTGTCACTCCACTGTCCTGCACATACAAAATATATGGTTAAATTCTGTTATAACAGTTTGGTTTAAAAAAAAAAAAAAAAAGCAAATATCTGGTTTTAAACTAAATTTAAGTAATATCACTGGCTAAACAAAAGTATCTGAAAGAGAGATAAGGAAAGAAAATTTAATCAATTTCTTTATGAGAATCAATGCTATAAATTACAAATCCTTGCATCAGAGTTTCAACCTTAAAAACAAGTATTTTAAAAATAATAATAAAAATCACACGTTTTGGGGTCAGCTCACTTGTTACAAAAGTTCTTGAGAAATGTAAGGAAGTTTGATGTAAGGCAGTTTAGCACTAACCGTTGCATAGTTTTGAGTATGTCAGTTAAAATAGGTGCTCTATTAAATGAACCCTGTGGCCACAATCATTTTCAGTGAGATATAATCAATGTAAAATTCAATGTAACAAACAAAAAAAAAAGAAAGTCTCATTCTTAATTCTGAAAATGTGATAAGAAGGCACTCCGATTGCCACACCATTCCTACATAATTGTTTTAGTTGGGATAAAAAATTTAACGGAATGCTAATCAAATGACTCGATGGCAACAACAGAATTCCACATAAAAGATACAATGGTCCATGTTGCACAGCAACAGTAAGAACTCGAATTCTTCTGAATGGCTTTGCAACAAATTAAAATAAAAGGAAGAAGAAGAAGAAGAACAACAACAACACTGTCAGTGTGTCACATCAACAACCCACCTACTCTCAAAAGGTGAGAAGTCAGATTCTTCATTGCAGCTGAAAAGCAGCATAAGGGTACAGCCGTCACAAGAGCAAGAGGTAAAGCCTCCCAAAGTAGAATAGCTGTTTTAGTGACTGCCAAATTACCCATAAATAACATTCATTTTTTGTCTCAATCATTGATTTCCCTTCACTTTGTGTGGTTAAGCTGTCAGAAGCTACAAAGTCACACTTCAGAGAACAGCTCTTGCTGTCATTGGGTCCCAAAAGGCTTCCTATGCCTCTGAATGCATCTCATTGTCATCAAATTGTGGGCTGTCATTGTCTCCTAGAAGCTCCGTTTCAGGGACTGATGTGTCATCATTATGCAGGCCATTCTGAGAAGCTCCATCAGCCATGTTGTCCTCAGCTGTCTTAGCATCCTCACTCAGCAGGCCGGTCTTCTCTGTGCCGGATGCATTCGATGGTGCTGTGGTGACGTATCCTGTGCTGGTGGAGCCACTGCCACTATGGTGCGAGCCTGCCTTGGGTACCATCTGTGGGTGCATCTGCTGTGATGGCATCTGCATAGGGATCTGCATTGGGTAGAAGTTCTGCAGGTATGGATAGGCAGGTACAGGCTGGTAACCGTTGACAGGGATATAAAGCTGGGGTGGTACCATAGGCCTCATCTGGCCCTTCATAGGCATAAATTGGGGTTGTGGGAAAGGTGAGGTCTTCTTGGGGGTGACATAGCGGGCAGCACTGATATTACTGACAGGGCTTGTGCTCAGAGAGCTAGTCTGGGTGGTGTTGCTTGCCCCAGAGGTTTGCGCTGAGCTATTGTAGTTGGACAAGCTTTCCCATGTGCGCAAGCGTGCATGGATGTCCTTGAATCGTGGCCGGCGTGCTGGGAATTCATTCCAACACTCCAACATGAGGGTGTAGATCCAGGAAGGGCAGTCATCAGGGCAGGAGAGGACTTGTCTGTTACGTACCATTTCAATCACATCTTGGTTGGAGTAACCGCAGTAGGGCTGCAGACCATAGCTAAAGATCTCCCACAGCACCACACCATAGGACCAGATGTCAGAATCAGTGGAGAACTTTCCATACATTATGGCTTCCGGGGACATCCAGCGGATAGGGAAGGGATTGTTGCCCATCAGTTTGTAGTAGTCAGCAGAGTAGACCTCACGGAAGAGCCCTAGGTCAAGAATCTTTACATTGAGTTTGTCACACACCAGAATGTTTCGAGCAGCCAGATCTTTGTGCACAACATGATGACTGGACAGGTACTCCATCCCAGCTGCCACCTGAGTGACAATGTGCAGGAAGTCAGCCTGCTCAAGAGCTGACTTGACTGTTTTGTCATCATCGGAGCTGCCGACATCGGAGTGGGGTGAGCGCATTACCAGAAACTCATGGAGATCACCATGACCTGAGTAGCTGAAAATCATGCTCATCGGCTGCTCTTTGGTTACCACACCCAAGAGGCACACAATGTTTGGGTGTTGGAGTCGGGAACGGAGCGTGGCCTCATGGCGGAATTCTTCTTGCAGTGTTCCCTCATCCTTGTCTTTGACGGTCTTGATGGCCACCACCTGGGTCTGCTCTCCAGGGGCTGTGCCATAGAGGTGACCTTTGTAGACTTTCCCGAAGCGGTCCTCTCCAAGCTCCTCCATGAAGCGAACAGCTGATAGGTTGATTTCTCTGAGTTTTGCCTGATAGGAAAAGACCATATTGATTGATATATATTACGAAAGCATACATCCTTTGTAGAGTAAAATGAAATGGAACACACTAATCTAGTGTAGTAATGGATTGTATAATCGGTGGAGAAAACTACTGTATAACAACGAGTCAATGTCTCAGATAATGAGTTGCTTGTCAAGGCCATTACAGAATTGTCTGATTATTAATATATTGTAAATAAACTAACACTGGAATATCACATTTAGGGATATTTTGCTAGCTCAGTTTAGAGTATTATCAGACCTAGATTAAGACGGGTGCACGTATTGGACTGGTGAGAGTAATACCTGATGCTTGTGCTGGTTGAGGAGTGGCATCTCCATGTCCTGACTGGGAGAAGCAGCAAGTTGCCGCCGAGGGGGCGTGTCAACTGACTCCTTCTGCTTGTTACGGCACATGCACACCAAGAAAAACAGGCAGGCAATGACCAATGGGATGGCGATACTAGGGATGAGGATGTACAGTATCTCCTTCTTCATGTTTTCAGGTGGCTCTGGAATTGAAAAGAGTGAACACAAAACAAACACTGAGGAATGATCACATAGATGCACACAAGTCTAAATACGGAAACGTGTTACTGGTTTAATGTTTATTATTCACAATGGGAGGTTTTACTTACTGCAAGGCTGAACATCACAGAGACCCACCCTTACACGGGGATCTAGAGTGAAACACCACGGAGCCTCCATTTGCCCTCCTGGGTTCCTGCAAAAGTTATGCCCTCCTCTGAGTTCCAGGTACTCTGTAGGTGACATCTGATGGCTGTGGGGGTATTGGGCAGTCCATTGCTGACACTGGTGGCCAGACTTTGTGATACTGACAGTGCCTCTGTAATTGGCACCACTCTCATTGTAACAGCTGTGATCTGGAGGAGAATCTTTCACAAGGATTTAAAATTAGGGAACAGAATTGGGCAAAAGAAGGAAAAAAAACATAAAAAAAGAGTCACAGCACTACAGCGACCACTAGAGGGCGCTCTTAATCCATGCCTCATTGCATTTAGTCAGTCTGCTTGCATATAACACGTCACATTTGTCAACTGATAAGGGTTTAGCAAACCTCAAAGAATGAGGCAAGTCATACTATATGCTCTATTCTTAATATATGCCTTATTATAGAGATTTACTGCTGGAAATTCCTGGACAGTCTAAATATTTCTTCTACTTCTACACCCAACTCAAGTATTCTAAGTAAGTTGAGTAACATGGGTCTTAGCTGTAATGAAATTTGAAGCAAAGTAAAAAATGCAAGCTGGCTCAGAGTGTCCTAGAAGTGCTCTGGAAATCTTTGCATCATTGCACAAGCATTTAATTATGGCATGTACTACAAAGAGCTTATTGTCAACACTGGGCCTCAAGACAGCACCGATGAATTACGGCGGGTCCACCTACATGTCTCCAGACGGTTGGAGGGTACACCAATGCGCATGCAGCTGGCAGCATCGGGTGAGCCTGGGTGAGGTAGGAGTTGGAAGTTTGGCAGCTCCAGCTGCATGAGGATGAGTGGGTTGGAGCGGGCGATGGTGTACTCGGCACGACACAGGTCATTCTCAAGTGCTTCGCACTCATCCCTGCAGAGCTGGCGCTGACGAGGGCCCCTCGTGCCTTCCTCGCACAGTGGGAAGACGTAGTGGCAAAAGGAGGGGATGGCAAACTGGGAACACTGATCTGACAGCTGGGTGGAGGTGCCAATCATAGTAAATGCAGCTAGGAATGAGAAAAAGGCAGGAGAAAGCTGAGGCACAGGCACAACATTTTACACCGCTATCCGAGTAAATGACTGCTTTAGCTCACAGTCATCTTTATTGATTGTAAAGCTTAACTGATTTTTTCCTTTCTTGTTTTTGTAAAACGCTGTGATATCAAAACAAAGTTTTCATGTAAGTTCTATACACACCAAGTCTAGAGTTAGCTGCAAGGACTAAATTGTTTATAGATGAAAAAAAAAATTGTAATAGTTCTTAATAGGGAGAAACTACTATTGCATTCTTTAGCACACGAATGCATTTTTTATTACACAAAATTAATAAAAAAATCAAATTCATTTGGGCAGCATGGTGGCGTAGTTGTTCGCATATCCGCCTCACGGCAAAAAGGTCTTGGGTTTGAGTCCTGGGCTCGGCAAGGGCGTTTCTGTGTGGAGTTTGCGTCCAAAGTCCGAAGGTAAATACATAAGCACAAGGCTAACTGGCTGTTCCGAATTTGTGCTAGGTGTGAGTGGTTGTGAATGTGTCAGCCCTGCAGTGGACTGGTAAAATCTTTAGAGTGTAGAAAGAGTTGGCTGAAATAGTCTTCAGCCTCCCCAAGACCCTATTAGAATTAAGTAGTTCGGCAAATGAATGAATGTTCCATGTGTTTCTAAGACTCTTTTATTTAGACATGTAAATAGGAGTAATAAAATGACATGAGAGAAATTACCATGATGGGTTATAAGGAGTCTCATGAGAAGCCACCTTTCTCTTACAGAGTTATTGCTGAGGATTTATTTAATATCAGTACTTGACTGCCGAATTAAACTCAATTTTAATTGTCTGTCCATCTGGTTTCATGACAATAAATGATTTCATACAAACCTGGCATCAGTTTCTTAAATGAAAAAACATGCAGTTTAAAGTTTAACATGGTTGTTAAGTAATGTTTTGAAGTTACTCCACATGATCCTTCTCAATAGATGCTATTTTCTTTCACCAGTCATATTTGATGCACTAAGTACTTTTAAATAAATACTGTACATACAAACTCCTGCATGTAATGCATTCCATATGTTTCTGCATGAAAGTGCCCTAAAGGTTAGACATGCCGCATATGTAGACAACACACAATGTACAGGGCTAACATGGCAGCAATTCCTCAAAGAAGAAACAACTGGGCTGTTTATCTACAAGGTCAAACAAAATGACTTGCCTACAACTAATGATGTGTTTTTTTGAGGCACCTACAAGTACCTAATTTAGGAATGCCTTTGAACGTGATCAGAGATGAGCTGAAAATAACAACTTCTGGCTGGTGGATAAAAAAGGAGGAAATCATGCCGGAAATGATTGTCATCACTTACCTGTGATGCGGTTCTCACTTTCTCCTTGCATCTGCAGAGACTCTACGTAGATGCTTCTGTTGCCAATGAATCGTGCACATGCGATCCCTCGATATGGCTGACAGAAGCCCTTCTCATGGGTCCTATGAAATATAAAACAAGAGGCACTTGTTAATTAATAAGTGGTATTCCTTAGTATCTCTTTCATGTAATTTTGTTAACATTGTGTATGTTGTACCTAGATACATCAGACTGTGGTATACTAGAATCGAAAAACAATATAATATATTATATACATACACACACACACACACATACACACACACACACACACACATATATACATATAGCCCTGCAATGGCCTGGTGAGCTGTCCAGGGTCTGTATGTGTTAGAATCAAAATATTAATATCGGTTCAGTACTAAGATTCAGCATCATGACTTTTGGCAGTATGACACATTAAGCGTAATATGTTCCAGATGAGCAGCCGTACTTGTGGGCTCTATGTACAATCCCAGAACCGACCACAGTTATGTTCAATCGTAAGAAACCCAAAACATTAGTAATGTTATTGCCAGCAGCAAACACTGACATGCAAAAAATTGATTATCAGCATCAGCCCATTTAACTACGAATACCCTTGCAGAGTGGAACATGTACATGGAACATGAGTGTGTTACTAAACCCAGAGCTGCAGATTTCACCCTATGAATGAGATATGGACTCACTGACTGTTTTTGTCCCAACATTACAACATTGGGAAGAAATCTAAGTTCTTGAACTTGCTAAATTGCATAAAAATAGCATTTCTTCTTTGCCAGCTTGTTAACACACATTTTGTGACAGGGGTACATTTTCCCCATAATATTTAACTTTATATTCACAACCAAGAACATTCCATATGTCCCTAATTAGGATGAAAAAGTTCCAGATATGTACATTGGTAACTCACTACAATGTCTCAACATGGACACAACACTTGTGATGTGAAGAACAACTTGCACACCGTGGTGTTTTAATGTTTTAAAGGCAGTGGAGTGGAAGTGCTTGCCGAGAACACTTTAAAGGACTTGCCGTATGGGTATGAAGAATACGCTCATACGTGTATACACAAAATTCTTCACACAAAACATTAGAACACTACGTTCATGATCAAAACTTCATACAAGCGTATTATTAAATTCAAGGTGTTGATTAATAATAATAATAAAAATAGAAGCTCTGGCATTAGTTCTGGCTGCAAAACAAAGCAAAGATTTGTTTACCACTGCAATTCCAAAAAAGTTGGGACACTGTGCAAAATGTACATAAAAACAGAATGCAATGATTTGCACATTTCATAAACCCATATTTTATTCACAGTGGAAAACCTGGATTTGTGGATGACCAGGTGAACTGTGTTCATAGACAGTGATTTCTGGAAGTGTTCCTGAACCCATGCACTGATTTCCATGAGAGAATTTTATTGCGGTGCTGTCTGAGTGCCCAAAGGTCATGGGCATCCAATATGGATTTTCATCCTTATCCCTTGTGTACAAAGACTTCTAAAGTCTTTATATTCACCTTTTGAAATGAAGAGTCTTCAGAATAGAGAACTGAAGATCCTAAAGTGCAGTTCTTATAATGAATCAAGCAAATGATATATATATACGTGTGTGTGTGTGTGTGTGTGTGTGTGTGTGTGTGTGTGTGTGTGTGTGTGTGTGTGTGTGTATCTCACATATATATATACATACATATATA
>JBCNYG010000024.1:30131049-30148125 GCA_039654305.1 Porochilus rendahli
GATGGATGGATGGATGGATGGATGGATGGATGGATGGATGGATGGATGGATGGATGGATGGATGGATGGATGGATAGTTCAAGTGCTAGATACTTGTAGTTGTTTTTTGTTTTGGTGTTGTTGTTTTTTTCTTTTTTACACGTTACAAGCTAACCTTGTACTTACACTTAGCCTATCAATTCTTGTTGGAATGAGTGTTTTTGTGCTAATGGGCATTCATTTTGGACTTTTTTCTTACTACATTTAGTTTTGTATTTTTTCTATTTACATAAACATGGTCTACTTCATCCATAATATTCATATAGTTCGTTGTGTTATATAATGTATTTTTTCTTTACTAAAATTGATTTATATAGTTTATAATTCATTTTTATTATAAATGAAAAACAAATGTAAAAAGAAGTACAGCACAACACGTGGGTTTGAGTTTGTTGTTCAAAACAGTTACAGCTCAGTATCAAGTAGTAATACTGAGTAGTGGCTCAGTACTTGGATGCAGTTTGTCTAGATTAAAACAGTTAAAATTAAAATTTAATTGCCTCATGTGATGAGCAAAAAAGAAATTTAAAAATTCCAATGTAAATTGCTTTTAAAGCATTTTGTCCAGATCAGATGTATCATCTTTTTCCAAAGTTACACTGTTGGGCATTCTTTAAATGCAGCTATCTCTAAAAACTGCCCTTGGATTTTATATTGGATTTTAACTGCCCTTTTTAATACGTACTGAATAAATTGGATTTTCTTTTGTTAGTAGCAGAAACGGTTTGATTTAACTATTTGAGATACATACACATTTTTACAGATGCTGTAGATAAACAGCAGATGGAAGTAATATAAATATTAAATGCAGAAAAGCTTAAGTATTCGTTAAAAGCAAACCCAGAATCTGATCATTGTATCCTTTTTTGGGGAAACATGAATAAACCTAGTTGGCAAAAACAACCTCACAAGTGGTGAAAGAATTGGCATGCTTCTTCAAGCATTTTTAAGAAACCACTCTAACAGTGATACTGCGAATCTGTGTTGTACATGGACAGTGCACTCCCCAATAGCAGTGCTCTTACTTTTATGACCCATTTGAAGAATTCCACCACAGACAGATTTAACTTCACTTTCACCTCAGTTGCTCCAATGCAAATTACAGTCAACTGAATCAGCACAGGAATGCACTCGGATCACGCAGCCAGGCCACCAGCTACATGAGAGGGTACTTAAAATGGCTGTATAGCAGGAACTCACGGCAGCTTCAGACCTGACGCAATGGAAACTCTGCAAACGGTGCCCATCACCACAAAAGGAACACTCAACTATGATGTCACCACCATGTTTAATTAACGTTTCCTTGCCGACTGTTCGAAATGCAGCCTGTCTATTTTGCTGTCTTCCACCATTATCCTTTTACAAATCCCTGTTTGTATTTTCTCTATTAACTTGTTCAGCTATTCAGAGGTCTCTCCGCTGTGTCCTGGCCAGAGGAACTGGCAGACTTGTCAGAGAGAGTTTGCTTGCATGTGGCTGGCCATGACTGAGGTGCTAAACAATGTAGGCAGTGCTGACAAGCCACTAGAGCCCTCCCTGAACCAACCACCATACCAGCAAAATGCCCTTTAATACTGACTTGGTTACTGAACTGTAAAGCAAGTCCAGTTAATTTAAGACACACAGCAACAAACTAAACAAATTTAAGTGGCACAGCAGAAAAGCGATCAACGGATGCTCTCTCTCTCTCTCTCTCTCTCTCTCTCTCTCTCTCTATCTGTCTCTCTCTCTATCTCTCTCACCTGGTGATTAACGCAAAACTAGCCAACTGTGGATGTCTCTGGGACCACGCATGCAGGACAGAGAAGATAATGCCTTTTTCCGATTGGGTTACTGTGCCCTATAATGCAGCATGGGCAGCAGTTTGAAAAGATGCACTGGCTTCATCACAGCTGCTTTCTAGATCTTATACTGGTGGAGAATTAATAAGTTTGTTAAAATAATAATTAAAATAAATAAATTAATTAAAAAAATTAAATTGGGGAATGACACTGTCATAAGTCTAGTTCTTCTGCATTCAAAATTATAGAAAAGAAATACTCAAAGTATACAAACATATAGGAAGCTATTGAGGTAAAACTATCAGACATTTGACCTAACTGTGACCCTGTTTAAATCGATTCCCAAATGCTAGCGGTTTACAGTGGGGTGGGGGATAGTTCTATTACCCTGCTTACCTGCACTGAGATAAGTTAAAACTAAGATAGTAAAAACAGTAATGGAGAAAAAGAAAAAAAAAACACCCTTTAATACACTGCAAAAAAAAAATTTTATCTGCTCACATAAGATGGTTTTTCAGACCATTTCCCAAAGCAATACTTCACAAACTTGAAACATAGACACATTTTTCACATTAAGATCACATGACATCACATACCAAAAATACATCAACATGCCAACACATATGAGGTCTTGGTGACCCACTGACATGTGTAACTGGACCGACTACTGCAAGAGGAGGGGAAATCTATTCTGGATATCCTCCCTAATTCCCACCCATCAAATAAGTCTTCTCTGATTTTGGCTACCAACCAGTGATAGTGGAGGTCACCATGTGCATGTGATGCCAGCAAACCAAGTTTTTTTCTGAACTACTGCTCATGCATACTGACGAGCAATGTAACACTCCTGACTATATAAAGGGGCGATATCCTCACAAATGCCCATGATTGACTAGCCTTGCTTGTGAATGACACTGAAGAGATGATATGCCATCCCTTCCTCCCTAAGAGCTGGCCAATTAGCTGTAATGGACCCCCAGTTATGGATGGCTGTGTGCCAAACCTGGGGCTCAAACTAACAAACTCTGAATGAGAGGGTGGAGGTTTTTCTTTTTCACCACTCTGGAGCTGCAATCATGTTTTGTCTGCGTTTCTTTTTTTTAACGCTTGTATATTTCATAGAAGTCCTACTATCACTTCCCCAACTTTGAGATACTGTGCAAATAAGAATCTTAGACAGACAGATGCATGGTTACAAAGATGCACAGTGGGACAAGGAGATTGATGGACCAATAGCAAAAATCACGCACAGCACGAACATGAATGGGAAAATATAAAAACCCCTTATGACAAGCAGTAAGGAATTATAAAGGACTATTCGACATTTGACCTTGATGCCATCTTCATCCTGCTGGATTAACTGCAAAGTCTAATCAGTTTATCTGATGTATAAAATGATAGTCTGCAGAAATCCTACAAAACATTGAACCATTCATTCTTGAGGAACATTAATGAGAATTTTGGATGGATGGACAGATTTATGGATGAATGGACAGCTGGACAACCTGAAAATATAGTGCCTCTTCCATTCAGCAGTGGAGGCATTAAAATAAAAAACAACCACAAACACTAGAACTTTACTAGCCCTGTGACACTGAAATATTAATAAAAACATTTCCAGCTTCTAAAAATCTGCATGCCTGAAAAGGAGCCTGATTTATAGGCAAGGTATTTGTCCATCATCAATGCTGGTCACAAATCAAATTCTCTGGCCGGGCTTCCATCTCTGGCACTTGGAGCTGACGCTTTCAGAACTTTGGAAACCAATAAATCAGGAGGACAAGACGCCGTCACCTGTGGGTAATGCCACCTCTTCCATGGGGCCCACGTGTACTCAGCTGTGTAAATGGCCATCCAAAAATGTGTACTGTAAATGAACAGTATGACCAAAACGGTCAAAAAGATACATTTAACAAGTCCAAAGGTCCACGTGTGCATTAATAAATCAGACCCACGTAATACAAAGTAATGACAGATGAAAACTTGCTCAGTAAAGCAACTAACTACATTATTATTACATGGTTCCATAAGTATTCCATTGGATTTGAATTAGAATGCTCTTTTCACTCCTGACCTCACTCCTGAGTGTGCGACTTTTCTTCCCCCCATGTCTTTGGCTAGAGTGTGCAAAAATGCTAATAAAAGTGAAATTTAAACACACTCCAGAGTATTAACTTTACCTTCTAGGATTCAAAATGAACAACTCCAAATACAACCCAGATCTCCAACAGCCCTTAGCAAGGGTCAAACCTCATGGTAATAGTTTTACATTTTACTTCGCACTGCCATTTGTTATAAAAGTATGTTATTGAAACACGTTCCTCATCACTTTGTCTTGCGCTCGTTTTCAAAAACCGTTGCTGATTATGTTAATTTCCAGACCCTTCACATCATGGCCAAGACAAATATAGTAATTCTCCATGGTGCAACATTCCCTTTTCTTCAGCTGCTCTTAAACAGGCCTGGCAGAACCAAACACTGCATTTTCTTTCTACATGATTTATGTGGGTCGAAGGCTTGAGTACAGGCGCACGCCCCTGCACGACCGCATGAAGCCATATATCAAGATCCAAATCTTCACGAGGAGCCTTGCTACTCAGTCTGACATGCATGTGATGAACCAGAGCATTGTAAATGCTCCTAAAGTCATTATTTCCTTTTAGAATGAGGTCTGAGGGGCTGTTAGTTGTCACTGCTTCTAAGGAGGGGCAGACGTCTTGCTTTGCCTCCAGGTTCAGGATAGTGGTGTGCGCAGAAATAAGACAAGAAATGAACGGGGGAAGTGTGATCCATCTGACCTAATGCTTTATTTATGGATAATGACTTCCGTGACTTGTAATCATGAAGAACTAGCTGGATCTTTAAATGCAATGAGTGATGGTGTTTGAAAATCAAACAGCTGTCAGTGTGCACTTAAGAGACAGAGAACAGAGATCAAGAAGTACATACTCAGAAAAGGTTTAGAGATTAGGCAAGAATTTCCATCTCTGACAACAAAACAGGCTCAAAATCGCACTTATATATGTTTGTGGGACACTCTCTCTACCAAGCTGGGTTTTCTCGCTTGGCCACTTGCTGCTACCCAACTGGTTGAGGAATAATTAAAATAAATCAATCAATAAAAATAGTTTCCATTTTTCTAAACTTTTTATTTTTTTTACTTTTTCCAAAAGCATTACATCTAAAATCCATGCTAGCAGCTGAGGAAAAGTGCCCTATTGGAAAATATACTCATTATTCATTTGCCTAGATGCTTAATCGTACCATTATGAGCCTATCTCAGCTGACACTGTGCAAAGGCGGGGTACACCCTGAACAGCTCACCAGAGCATTGCAGGGCACCATTTACACAACCATTCACATTCGCACTCACACCTAGGGGCAATTTAAATGAACCAATTAGCCTAATGTGCACAGGGAGAACATGCAAACTCCACGCAGAAACACCCAAGACTAACCACTACGCCACCGTGCCGCCCTTAAAACAGACTAAGACTAAAAGTGGACCGAGGCATAGAATACGCCAAAGGATTTGGTACTCTTCATCTATAAAGCCTGACGCCCTTAGGAAAACCATTAGACTAATACAGATAACAGCAAACACACACCAGACGATTAGCCTGCTTACAGTAAACAGACGAGTACTAATTTAAAAGCTGGCATATAGTACATACTAAGGTCAAATGACCTAAACAGCCCGTGGTTTACAGTGTAAAAGACTGTGTAGAAGAGTTCAGAGTTGAGATAGTGTACCTTCTGTTGTTGGCAAGCCTCCACTCTGGGCTTCGGCCAATGGCTCGATCTCTCCAGACTCTGACAGGTTCACGTTGGCTGCTGCAGACAACACAGAGAAAGAGAAAGAGTTAGTGGATACTCAGTGACATGATCTTGGATGCAAGGTGGATTGTGTGTTTTCAAATTATTTGGAAGTGCTGAAAGATTTAAGGATTAAAAATCTCTTCATGTTTGCCTAATCTGAAACTAATGCTCTACGTTTTGGCAACAGGTTCGAGATGCTGGAAAGGAAATTCCTGCCTTTTCACCTCGATTCCGCTTTTTTAATACCAGACAGACGTGAACAACAAAATAACACAAGCTATCCATTTACAGCACATAAGAGAAATCCCAGCAAAGGATTGAAACGGCACTGTTTCTGCTAGCTGTTGATATAAATCTAAATACTAAACACTTGATAAAGATTCAATAACCGGTGCAGCAAATCAGAAAAAATGCTTAGCTGTGAGAAAGAATCAACTAGATTCAAGACGCATGAAACTCACAGAAACAAAAATTTCACGGTGAAACCTGAACAAGCATTACATGGCTATATGGGAACACATACATATAATACGGATGTTTCGAAATTAAATATCCAAATCACTGTGATGCTAATGAGAATGAACATTGCCAAAGGTTGGGATTTAGTAACGGATGAGTTCATCCTTGCGATGGTCTTGAAAAGAAAACTCGATTAATCACACCACACAGCATGGAAGATTAGCGCAGCACTGATGTAATGCAAAACACTTGCAAATATAAAACAGAAAGGAGAGATAAAAGCACTGGCTCGGACGCACCAAAGAGGAGTGTGGCTTTCTGTCCAAAAAAAGCACACACCTTAAAAAGACAAAGCCGTGTAAAAGGACCCATCTAACACTTAAGTAGTAGCTGATCTGAGGTTGTAGAAGATTTTCCTACTTAAATAATCACAGCTAATTACAATCTCGTTCAATTGAAGAATGACTTCCTTCTGGAAATAAATAATATGTAATAGCCATTATATTTAAACAAGACAGGGAGTTATTTTGTGCCGAGGGGTTAAAAGTCCTAATAACATGTTATTTCTGAAAACACTCAAACTGAAACCTATCCCTCTGCCTTTCGTGATCTCTCTCTTAACTAATACAGTGAAACATCAAAAAGGATCAACGTTCAGAAGGCAAGAATAATGCAAGTCTTATTCTTCGTTAACCATAATCTTTATGACAGCCTCATATATAAATAAGTGTTTTGGGAGTCTGTGAGTAGAAAAACCACATTTGGCACACAGTAAGCAGCTGGTCCATGCTGAAATCGGCCACATAATTACACAGCACTCTGTTAGTATGCCGTGTTCAAGAATGCACTGCTGCTCTGGCTATTAGCATTAATAATAAAGGCCAATGATCTAATCAGGAGTGTCTCGTCTAATCGGGCACTCACTGGACGTACTGCAACCTAGCATTTGTTGGATTTACAGGAGCTGTGAACAATTATTCTGTGAAAAAAGGGAGTATTCTGGTATTTTACTATATGTAAGGGATTACATATGTTATAAACTTTATTATGTTATATTAGGTCCCTGTTTTTTTTGGACAGGTTACTGTGGTTAGTTGATCCATAGATTTTAAAATGCCAAAGTAAAATCACTAAAACCAAAAGATTAAAACCACCTGCCTATTATTTTGTAGGTTTAATTTGTGTTGCTAAAATGGTTCAGAGCCATTAAAGCATGGACTCAACAAGATCTCGGCGTATGTGCTGTAGTATCTGATACCAACCAGTTCTGTTGCACATCCTTTAATTCCTGTAGGTTGCAAGGTGTATCCTTCATGGTTTGGACTTGTTCATTTAGCACATCATACAGATGGGGAATGTGGAGGCCAATTTCCCTCAAACTATACTCAAATTGTTTGTGCAATATGACAGTGTGCATTATCCTACTGGAAGAGGCAACTGTCAGAAGGGAACACATTACCATAAAGGGGTATGCATGGTCTGCAGCAACGTGTAGGTAGATATTCAGTGTCAATGTAACATCCACATGGACCCAAAGTTTCCCAGCAGGACATTGCCAGGAACATTGCACTACAACTTTACCTTGTTCATCTTTTTGATAGTCATGTGCCGACTGTAGGCTCTTTCAGAGGTGGACAGGTGACAAGCATCTGCACTCTGACTGCTACGCAGCCTCATATTTAGCAATCTGCTATGCACTGTGTATGTATATGCTTTAAATTGTTACATTAACAATTCTGGAGCATCATTTATTCATTTTCCAAAATGCTCTATTCAACTAGAGTCACAGAAAGGCCGGAGCCCATCTTAGCCAGCTATGGGCTCAGGCAGATTGCACCCTGAACACACACATACACACACTTACTCCTAGGGGCAGCCAATTAGCCTAATGTGCATGTCTTTGGTTTGTGGCAGGATACTAGATTACTTAGAAATGCTCTCGCCAAGCCCGGGACATGAACGCAAGCCCTTCTTGCTGTGGGGTGGACATGCTAAACACTGCATCACACTGCCGCCCCTTATAAGAGCATCATATGTAACTTAATACATACATTCTCAGGAAAAAAGGGAAATAACCTGAACTTCCCTTGTTGTTGGGTAAGAACCCTTATCTTTTAGGGGTTTTTCTTTTGTACCCTTAAAATCTTTCACCTGGAACTGTGGACATGGTTCATCCTTCCATTACCTACAGCGCTTATCTGTCACGGTCACTGGCGAAGCTGGAGCCAATCTCACGTAAGAGGTGGAGTACAAGCTGAAGGTCGCCAGTCTATTGCAGAGCTAACAGACACAAACAACCATTCACACTCACATTCACAACTATGGGCAAATTATTGAGCCAGTGTGTCTAACTTTAGACTGCAAGGAAACCAGGGAAACCAGAAGGAAACCTACTCAAGCATGGGGCAAACTGCACACAGTAAGGCCCTTGAGATTCAAACACTCATGATGTGAGGTGACAGTGCTGGGTCAATGGGTAAAAGCTCCAGACCCGTGGGAAATTATAGTTTAATCAATTTAGAAATCCAACAGATATAAACAAACAAACAAAAAAAACACTACAATCCCTCTTTTCCATCAAGCCCAATTGAATAATATGGTGAAAACCAAAGCAGACTTTATGAGACCATTATGCTGACTGACAAAACAGGACCTTTTGCGGCTTGTGATTAGCCGAACAGATCTTGTTAATAAAATCAGACTACAAGCAGTTCGGAATGTTATTGCTGCGTAGAGACTTCAGCCTTCCAGGCTGTTTGAGCCGAGCCATTACACACGTTTGTCCACAGGGATGCAGGAAGAGGACAACTTATCCACACGTTGTGGGGTAGGAGGATAAGCAACGACTTCACACAAAGCCAGAGAAAGCCGAAAATAAGCAGTTCCCAAATCGTGTTTAGTTCACTGGGAAGCTTTATGGTGTTCGGTGCAAGTTCAAACCAAGGAACACGGAACGACATCTCTCCATATCAAAATGAAAACAAGAAAGCAACATAATTACATTTCACTCACCACATCTGGAATGTGAATAAGCTTCTAACCTTGGAGCGTGTAGAAATCATTTCTGCTGTTCACTCAACGCAAAAAAGGAGAGAATATGCAGGCTAACCTTGGCATGCTGCTCTGCCTTGTCCTGAGGGAGTGAACCAAGATGAATGAGCAACTCTGTTATTTGGCTGGGAACCAAAGTGATTTAAGCTCACACGGGGTTGACAAATGAAGACAGAGCTGTTGTTTGAGTTGTTTGAGTGCTAACATCAGCTCCATTGCTCGCTGTCAGTTTGTTCAGAATCAGCTCTTCAGTCACATGGTTTGGAGCTAACAAATGCCTGAAAGTGTAAAGAACGGCTTCTTGCAACGTGGCTCTTAGAGTAGAGCTTTTAACAAAACAGTTATCTCTCACACACACACACACGCACACACACGCACACACACGCACACACACGCACACACATCTATATTTCATCGTTCATTCATTTTCTAAGCTGCATAGTTCTAATTAGGGTTACAGGGAGGCTGGTGCCCATCTTAACCAACTCTGGGCTAGGGCAGGGTACACCCTGGACAGCTTGACTCACACACACAACCATTCATCTCTATATTTAAATAAAATAATTATAACTAGGAAAGCTGGCAGAGTGGTGGTGTGGTTAGCACATCCGCCTAACAGCAAGAGGGTCGGTCGTAAGTGGGAGTTCCAGACTTGGTGAGGACATTTTTTGTGAATTTTGCATGTTCTCCCTATGGTTGTCTCCAGGTTTTTAGTGTGGGCCCACAGTCCAAAGACATTAGGCTGATTGGCTGTTCCAAATTGTTCCTAGGTGTGAGTGGTAGCAGTTGTGTGTGTGTGTGTGCGTGTGTGTGTGTGTGTTGGCCCTGCAATGGACTTCTGAGCTGGTCAGAGTGTACCCCGCATTTACCCTGAGTCAAACTATTGCGTAATTAATGATGCTCAATTAAAAACAAATGTCTATAAATCAACAATAACAGAAAAGGTGGATTTCACCATGGTTCCTTCTGCCTCAAAATAGCAGACCTGGGCGTGGGGTGCCTATATCGTAGAAAGGAGGGTGGACAAAAAAACAAAAGGGCCAGTGTGGAAGCCTTGGTCAAGAGGGTGATCTGATTATTTTGGCTCAGCATGCCTGCGAGTGCTGGGGCCCTGAATCGTCGCCTTTCACAGCCCATTCTCCTTTTTCAGTGTACACTGTGCCTGGCAACCGCTGGCCAGCAGGCTACTCTCGAAAGCTCATAAAGAGGTGACGGCAAACAGCACGGAGGCTGAACAGTCCCCCTCTACCCCTTTTCCAAACCCCTCTTGGGAACAGCCAGGCACTGGGATGAGGAAAGGGGAGGCAGGGGTGCACTCTTGGCCAGGCTGAAAATGCAGGAGCTTGTTAACACTCTGTTTTGCCCTCCAGGGAGTCGTTCTGTCATGAGATGGGTGCCAGAGTCATAAAATAAAATGAGAAATGTGAAATAAAGGGCAGTCACTTAAAGGTAGCTGGCTGTTTTCTGGAGAAAAAAAAAGTATAAAAAATAATGTCATGCAGAGCAGTGGTAGCTTCCTGTTGAGCAAATTTCCAAAACTGTCATCTTCTACAGATGGATTAGCACTGAACATTTGAAAACGTTGGCCAGGAACTATTCTCCTTGCCAAGCACCATAGACAGACGCAACCACGCACTGGTATGGATAACCTGGAATCAGGCAGAAACGCAAATCAGGCACGTTTGGAGGATACCAGAAACCCTCCAAGGTATAGTATATCTGTAGATTCTTTCAGCCCAGAGTGACATTCATGAAAAACAGCTCCTGGAGGTGCCTGATATCTGTTGGCCCACATATCCTATGACCTGGAAGAGGAAGACTTGGAAGTACCTGAACAACAGAGTCCATTTCCTTTCAGGGTTGTAAGTCAGGCCAAAAAGAAATAAGAACCTAGTCAATGAGTCTCTCATGACCCCTTCACTGGAAACGAATCATATAGATTCGGGTCTCAAAGGCCAAGCTTGAGGTTTGAGTGTATGTTAGGGAGGATGTTGAGTCCAGACGGCTGTGCGCCAGTTGTACAGTAGTACATCAGTTGTGTGTTAGTGGTGTATAACAATTATCGCCATTCCATTTTAAGCCTTAATTCTTATCCTGGTAAACCCTGTAGAAAATAGAACAAAGAAACTGTCTACCACATCCTCTGTGCCTTCTGCAGCCTGGCATGAAACCAGCCTACTAATTGGAAATAGCCTTTCACCAAGAGTGCAATGTCATGCTGAACTCCCGACCTCTCACTTTATTTCCTAAGGTTTGAATTACACACTTAATTTGCCTCCATATAAGAACTTTGTAATGAATGAGGTGATGTAATTTCATGCCAGCTTTTAAAGTCTGTTATTCTTGTGACACTCTGTTGACATAATACCAGTGTGCATCCCCAAGAGACAGAGGCAACGAGGCTCAAGTGCATACTTGTAGTTTCTTGCTAGGAAGCAATGGTATCAGTACAAAACATCTATTGTTTAACCAAGAGGGTACCCCCAAGGCTCCAAAATTTTTTTTTAAATCGCCATGTAATAACTATGGTACATCAATTAAAAAAACCCAAAAATCATACCCTTAAGTGCAAACATTGCTTACTGTTTAATGTAATAACACAAAATGTGTCCGATGAAAAAAGTAAACATCTTGCAAGAGCACACTTTCTTACGAAGCCTTTTTTATTACTCACTTGCACTTACAGGTGCTGAAATTACAGGAAGCATCACTGTACACCAATTATCCACCACATCAAGGACAGCACCATAAGTAAAAACAAACCAAACTGCAGTGGAAAACTAAGTTTCTAGATAAGCTTTAGCACCCAAGACTCTTTGATTACCCCAGAGCAGCTAACTGGGTAATCAAGCCAGTCATGTCTCTCACTGTCTATAGAGTAAAACAACCATTCCTGACTTCTGTAAAAAAAACAAAAAAAACTGGGCTGCATTGGCGTGTTTCTGCCCTGCGATGGCCTGGTGAGCTGTCCAGGGTGTACGCCGCCCTCACCCAGAGTCCGCTGAGATGGGCGCCAGCCTCCCCGCGACCCTAATTAGGAATAACGGTTTAAAAAATGAATGAATTAATAAGAAAATGAACAATTGACTCTTTGATTAGGGAGGAGGACAGATCCTAAGAAAGCATTTAGAAGAACAGGAACTGCAGAAAAAAAATGTGCGATGAAGCCAAAAGAAATAAGGGAAAAGTAAATCTTTGAGCTGCTTTTCCGAGATGAATGAATCATGCTGACTGTGAAGGGCATGAAGTTGGAAGTCAACTAAGCTGAATTAGCTACATTTCTCCAAGAATGGAAATGGGATCGTTAATGTTATTCCCAGCCTCATGCACTAGAAGTTTTCACTTTAGGGGGGTTTAGAACATTGCTATAAACTTGCAAAAGTTTGTCCTTTCAATTCTAAACCATTCATGCAAGTAAAATTAAATTGCACAGTTAGCTAGCTAGCTCCATAACTATTCAGCACGGTGTCCTTAAGGTAGGGTTAAGCATGGATTTAAAGTGTGTATTTATTCATGCACTCACTTATATATTGAACTTCTTAATCCTACCAGGATCGCGGGGAGGCTGGAGCCTATCTTAGCCAACATTGGTCAAAGGCAGGGTGTACTCTGAACAGCTCGCCGGGCGATCGCAGAGCCAACACACACATGACTATTCACACTCACACCTAGGGTCAGTTTGGAACAGCCAATTAGCCTAATGTGCAAGTATTTGGATTGTGGAGGAAGATGGAGTACCCAGAGCAAACACATGCACGCATGGGGAAGAACATGCAAACACCATACAGAAACACCCATGCCACCTGTGTTTATTTAGGTTTAGTCCGTTTATTCCGTATATTGAGTTTGTCCTGAGGTTTGGATTCCTAGAACAGACAGTGACTCGAAATACATTTTTATACTTGTTCTCTAATTTTAAAGGAGTTCTGAGATGCTCATAACAGCTTTCAGGTTAAGACGTTGTAAGCCAGGACCCTCAGGAAATCCCTTTATGTTAATATAAGTCCAGGCTCTCAACAAGACTGAACTAAAATCCGTTTTCAAAAGGCCGTAATTACAACTGTTAAAAAGGTTTTTATTACTCTAACGTGGATTCATTCACTGCCACTGGAACAGCTAATGTGGTAACAGTGAGTACCAAAGTTGATGTCACTTTAACACTGACGTTTCTTTTGCATGAGTAACCAGAAAAACCCTGAAAGAGAGGCAGCGACAGGGCAGAGTAGTAGTTGAACTCTTGTCATTGAAGGAGGTCCGGAAGTGTACGACATGTAACACTGTGGCCAACTTGCTAAAAATACAGCAGGAAAGATACAAACAGAGCAGACTGAATAAGAGACTGAATGAGAAAAGAGAAAGCGAGGGAGAGAGATGGTCTGATTCTACTGAACCCATGTGCTTTTTTCTTTTTCTTTATAACCAGAATGTAATTACATGGCAGCACTCTAGCTCTGCTCCTCAGATCCTCTGCACAAATGATGGGATAATAACAGCTTTTCGAGCTCTCTCCACAGACATAAACTGCAGTCCATACAACTCGCCAAGCTCTGTGTTTATCGACAGGAATTCTGGTAGTCATAACAAGGCCGCTAAATATAAAAGTGAACAAAATGGTGGCTGCAGTGCAATATCAGGTACATGTGTGCTGCCAGCCCCTGTACCTTATACTGTAATTATGCTGGCTACATGCTGTGCCAGCGGAGCTATAGATTTAACCACATGTGCTTAGACCCATGACATAAATCATATCACATATCACTTGTTGAGCACCAAGAAAAACAGAAACCAGTAATTCCTACCCCCAAAATTATTGGGGTTTCATGGCTCTGAACATTTTATGTCAAAAGTACTGAATGTAAGTCAACTGCAGTACCCACATATGCGCGCGCACAAACACACACACACCCACACACCCTCAGTAAATAAGCAGAAAATCCGTCACACACCAGCCAACTCACACCTCTACTCAAGTAAAGAATTCATAAGAACCATTCAAGTAATTCCAGCTAATCGGCTTACATTACTGACCATACACTGGCCGCATTTTCCCTACATGTCTCACACACAGCAATTAGACTGTTCAAGATATTATTGGTATCCATCAGAGGAAAAACACATACCAATGATTTGAATTAAAGAAGATTTCAATAATGAACATCGTGCACAGACACATGGTGATTCTACAAAACTATCATTCTCACAATAAATTCACTAGTATTAAACTGTATGCTGACATGTTCATGCGCTGCCCCTGCAAACCACAGTGGATAAAGTCCAGTAAGTACTCATCCAAAGCTCAACATTCCCATTTCAGTTAGTCTTTGCCTATTGAAGCCTCAATTAATTCCTTGGCGGATAGGACTGGAACCTGATGTGATCTGTTGCTGTTGTCACTGATCTACTTTAAAGTTCAATATTTTTTGCAAACTGAGATGCTTTTCTGCTCACCAAGGTTGTACAGAGTGGTTGAATTACTATAGGCTGCATGTCAGCTCGAACTGGTCTAGTCATTCACCTCTGACACCTCTCATCCACAAGGCATTTCCTTCCTGTTTTCCACACTGTGTAAATTTAAGAAACTGCCATGCATGAAATTCCTACAGGATCCGCAGTTTCTAAAATATGTAAACAAGACCATCTGACATGCCAAAGATAAAGTAATAAGACAAGCAATTTATAGATTTCCCACAATCCAACAACACTGCCGCTGGAAAGGCCTCTCAGTATACCAGCTTTGGTTGTTTGGATGCACAATCAGAGATATGATGGAAATTGAACAGAAGTGGGAAATAACTTGAGGCAAAAAGATGTAAGGATCTTACATGACACAGATAGATACATCTGCATTTGGTAATGGTCTCAGAAAGAGAATGTCAAAAAGTCAAAAACGTCACACCACTGTTCCACAATGTCAGACGTCCTACATATTAATGCTGGTGCCTACTCTGTTACTACTGACTGTTCCGACTCAGAGGTGTAACACAATGACAGGCCATTAAGGATTCAGACCTTTTACACAGATTGGCGATGTGGAATAAAGGTGTAACAGTACACAGATGGTATAAATTGCTTTCCAGATAGTGCTATCCATATGAGAAAATATGAAGTGTCTGAATAAGTTTTCGTAAGAAAACGCGAGGCCTGGATAAATTGCCTCATTTGGTTTGAAACACAACAGTTGCAAGGACACCATCAAATCCATTCAGGCTCTTCTAAGCTAATACACAAGAAAATAGCGACTATTTGATTGTATAATACTTAGGTACATCTCTTTAAAGCTCTAAATTGGTTGTTTATGTAGCACATGGAAGACTCATTTCTGGAGGTGCATGCCAATATTTTCTAGTTTGAGCAGAACTTGGCTTGTTAATGGTGGTCTTTGCTAGTAAGTTTTGCAGATGTAGCCATTTTAGGACATAAAGTTTAATGTTTTGTATTATAGCCTGATGGACAATGTAACAGCAAAGGATCCTGTTTTCAAAAAGTAAACATTATTCTAATGCTATGCCCAGGTGCTTAGTTGGGTAGCAAATGCTTATTTTCTCAACGCCAGCATAAACAGTTTTACAGCCATTTACTCAGATTATGGTCATTATCATTAATCAAACTTTGAAGACTGATGTTTGAATCCCGTAGCTTGACAGAAAACATGTTCAAGAATTGTGACTTATGACGGGGGTGATGAGTTTAAAATTCATTGCAAAAAGAAAACATTTTTACAACTATTCTCTCGATATTTGTAATTAATCATAATTTCATTTCTTGAACTTCAAAGAGTGAGGGACTCCGAGTACATGCCAGAGATTACAGTTGTGGCATGCCTGGGTTATCTGCCAAGCAGAAAAGCACAAGATCAAAGACTTCATTACCCAAAATCTCTTTTTGCTTTTTAAAATAACTCTGAGGTATTTTATAACTGGACTTGAAATCCTCTAAAAATCAACATTATTGTATGTATGAGCAATCACCCAAGTTAACTTGGACTCCACGGCCACCCAAGAAATCTTATTAACCCGATGCAGAATTAAATTCATTCAACAGTTCAAAGAATACTGTGGTTGGGTATATGCTCCTGCAGCCAAATTGTTGAAATGTACTCTATGGAATGTATACCATGAATGTTTATACATAGATTTAGACCTACATGCATAATAGCATCTCATAGAAATGATATAGTGGATTGAATAGATCTGGTCTTTCAACAGTCACAAAGTCATCTTCTGCCCATATAAGGTAACACTGTAAGACCACAAAAGAAAAAAGAAACATCCTCAACCATCAGGCCAGGATTTATTACAGAGAAACCACTTAGACCTGCGACCACCAATGCTGTCCTATGATCTTGTTTACACTATAAATCCAAAAGTATAGGATACCTGACCAGCCATATGTGGGCTTTCCCTAAAGTTTCTCCACAAAGCACAAAATTCTACAGTAATATCTTTAATGTTTAATTTTATATCTAAAAATTAACTGAATATCATTGTATTCTGTAGCATTATAATTTCCATTCAGTTGAATTATGATGTTTAACTCAATGTTCCAGCATGGCATGTGCAATCCATAAAGAAAAATAGCTGACCTTTTATAATAACAAAAGCGGTCCTAAATATGGAATGGAATGCTCAAAAGCACACATCAGTAAGCTGGTTTCGGGTCCACAAACTTTTGGCCATATCGGGTGTGTATATATGCGCTGGTCTGCATAAACTTCCTTTCTGCAATGGCCATATTGGGTAAGAGGACCATAAAAAAATGATGGGAAAATTAGCCAACAGAAAACTGTAATAAATAATAAACCGTTTAAATTAGGGCTGCAAAAAAGTATGTACTCATGTCAATTATTCCACAAGTATTCTGTAGTGAAGTACTGTGTGTGTGTGTGTGTGTGTGTGTGTTTGTTTGTATCGTCCTCCCCAAAACACTC
>JBCNYG010000024.1:30161147-30178353 GCA_039654305.1 Porochilus rendahli
ATATAA
Source organism: Porochilus rendahli (assembly GCA_039654305.1). NCBI lineage: Eukaryota > Metazoa > Chordata > Actinopteri > Siluriformes > Plotosidae > Porochilus > Porochilus rendahli. Next base: position 30,161,154 of record JBCNYG010000024.1, read on the forward strand.
ACGTTTCCCAGCTAAAAGTTCTTTTTTAGCTAGTTCTTTCAATTTATTAGTCCTCCACACGTCCCTCTCCCTTATTTGCACCTCCCTCCTCCCCGCTATGCTATACGTGATATGCTAACATTCTAGGCACAGATGGAGGTTCATTTTTCCTTATACAGTAACACAAAGCTTTACTTGGAGATACTGATCTCAATGAGGTACAAAGGTTCTCTGTAATTTATGGTTTAGCATTTTATCATGAGCCATGACTATTTTATTTTCCATTCATTTTTTAGCCTTTGGCAGATCCTAGAAACCCAATGGCTATTTCCTTTTTCAGCTGAGACAAACTACAGGACGTGGAGAAGCGCTTACATTATTCATTATTTAAGACTGCAGCTTCCTCTGTATAATTATAAAAGTATTTTATTTAAAATAATGCTGAATGAGAACAGAAGTGAATTTTGAAAAGTTATATAACTGTAAAATTCTCTCTCTTCAAATCTACATTTTCGGGACAATAATAGCTATAAATGGCACTGAAAGGCTTTCATTCATTCGTTCATTTGCTGAACCGCTTCGTTGTAGGATCACAATACACAACTATTCACACTCACACCTAGGGACAATTCAGAACAGCCAGTCAGCCTAATACGCATGTCTCTGGGCACATATCTGAAAAAAACTGGAGTACCTTGAGGCAACCCACGTATGTATGGGGAGAGCATGCAAACCCCACACAGAAATGCCCTAGCCAATAATAACTCGATCCCAGACCCTTCTTGCTGTAAAGTGGACCTGCTAAGCACTACACCAACATGCCACCCACTCATGAGATTGCTATTACAATTCCCTGTCAATATGATCTCATAGAATGACCTTATTTTTCACTGCCCTGTCTATAATGTTATCAAAACACACATCTTACCTCAAACACACTAAAAGTCCCTCAACTCGTGATTAAACTCTTAATCTCCTCTTTTAGAAAGTGCGCTGAAGTCGAGCATGTGAATTAAAAGCAGCATCATCAGAAACAATGCCTTATTTTAAGCATACTAACAGCTGGTTTTGAAAGATACATTCTGTGGCTGTTTCAGTATTTAATTCCCCTACTGGAAAGCAGACAAAGTGCACATTAAGCTAACACCGAACCCCAGCACATCTTTTTGGCTCACATTATTCCCACTGGCGAAGGCTGAACTTAAAACCTCCCACCCGAGCGAATCACTTTGGTGCTCTGTAACTGTGTGACTGATGCAATGTTTGGAGGAAGGCAGTCAGGCATATGTTTGTGGATGAAAAAGGGGGCAGGGGTGGCTGGCTGGCAGGGTAGTTCATCTATGAGGATTTACAGACTTGCTCTGTGTTGGTAAAGTTTTTTTTTTTTTTTTTGCCAGCGTGCAAGTTTATTTTACACACTGCACTGTTACCAACAGTGAGGAGACAAACTCTGTTTACATGAGGCAGACTCAACCAGGTCATACAAATCTCGTTGCCATCCTTAAAGTCATATACACTTTCTGCAAACAATCTGATGGAACCAAGAGGTGGTACAGAACTGTGTAAATATAGCCTATGATGGTGTTTGCCTTGTAGGGCCTGAAAGGAAATTGGCATTTGGTTTGCACAAAGTGGTCGGAGATCTGTTCATAACTAGAAATGTTTCACTTTGCAGTGGTAAACTTGCAATATCAGGTCTCCACTCTTTATAGGAAGTAAACACAAAGCCATGACCTTACTGCACAAAAGTTCAAGTCCTCATGACAATATGTGCACGTTGTGCACAGTTGCTCATTATATTCCAAAAATTGTGTGTGGGGGGGCTTGGGGTTGTGGCTAGGGCACCAAAACGGTGACACAGATAAAAAAAAATATATTATTCTATTATTAACAATAGAAACATTAAATAAGTGGAATAAGAAGTAAAAGGTAAATATTTAAGGGTAAAAATGAGAGTTAAATTCCTAGGACCTATTCCAAAAGCAAGGGAAAACTGGTATTTTACATCCTGATCCCTACTGACCCATCTACCTCATTCCTATTGTTTATTAGGGATAATAGCTATACGCTGTAATCCCATAGGGCAATTATCCATACCAAAATAAACCACCTGTTTTCATCATTAAAAAGCTCTTAATGTTATTTTTAGTGTCTAACAATATGGAAAGGATCCATACAGATAAATACTTGTATATGTTTTCCTCATTTACTCTAAAGAAACTGAAGATTTTTTTTGAGCCACTATGAATTCGGCATGATTTATTCTTTTGTAAATATCAATCAAGCAATCACTCAATCAATAAATAAATAAACCTAAAACCTAAACAGAGAGGAAGAGCTGGGGGCCAGCTTTGTGTAGCTGTGCATGGTTCGCCTCAGCTTGTGACGGAGATATGATAAATGGTGGGTCTGTGTGGTTCATGCATTAGACAGTATATAGACAAATGGTAAGCTCGTTTAGATGATCTACTGATTGTGTATTGTAAATGTTTGTCCCTTTTCCCCTATGCCTTTTCTTGCATGTGAAAATTCCACCATCTGCAAATACGGCTGTAGGTCAAACTAACAATAGGCACCAAAGGGTTAGCTGAAAAATTTGTTTCGAAAACACCCACAATGCATTGCTGTTCTCTGCTGACTTTATCCATCATTAAAAAGAACATATGTTATAAACACAGAAAAATAGATTAACATTTTACAAATCATTGCCAGTCCAACCTTGACCTCGAATACATACAGATCAGCCATAAAATTAACACCACCTGAGTGGGCTGCAGCTAAGCAACCACATACATGGCAAGCTTCAATGTACTGACCTAAGAGCTTTCTACTATAACCAGCATAAACAATTTCAGCAATTAGTGCTACAGTAGCTCTTCTGGATTCAGGATCCTTTATCTGTCAGAGGACACTGTTGGAAGTTTTATTGGTAGGCACCATTTTTCCTCATCCTCATTGAGCTGATGTGATGTAAACAGTTGAGCGGCGCTTCGACAGCAGTGACCCAGTGGTTACGTCTCTGAAATACTAATCAGAAATCAGACCCATACGCAGAAGCTTATACCCTTAGCTTAGCTATGCTTAGCTGTTATATGCTCTGGATAAGAGTCTAATAAATGCTGTAAATGTAAACAGAAATACTTTCATCAAAATGTTATGCTGAAATGATTAACAAGAAACATTGATTATGGACACTTTATGGACACACAGACACTTCCTAAATGCGAAAACATGTTATTCAATATGCAAAACACATCTAGACATTTAATTAACTTGTCAAGTTCAAATAACTGGGAAAGCATATGAAATTATGATTGAGCTTTTCAATGACTCTTTTAAGGCTTTGCAACATTTTAAATGTTCACATTTATTCTTCTAATCTACACTTTGAAATTTTTTTAAATAATTTTTTTCTTAAGCTCTGCATCAGAGCTCGGCTTTGTCCTCTCTTGGTCCAAAGACACCAAAACCCTGTTTTATGCTTTGCAATTCCTTTTTACTGGTATAAAAAAAAAAGACCCTTAACAAACTCCAACTAATTCAAGGCTCTGTGGTCAGCTCACATTACATTCATTCTCTGTCAGTTACACTGCTGCCAAGCACTGCATGGTCTCGTCGTCTTTATGTTTATGAGCTCTGACATTTTTACACCCCAAATGACACACTCATGCTACTTCTCTATTGCAAGATGTAGTATAGCACAGTGCACTTAAAACTCCAGAACAATCTGTACCATGGTTGAGTGCCTGTTTTCTTTTTCTCATCATATAAGCCTATCCATGAAAATAAGAGCTCTCTGGACATTGTGTGGTGCTGACATCATTTACAATGGAACACCAGAGTTAAATTTTTGAAAATGTTTTATTGTCTCCTGGTATTGGTCTACTGATGGTGTTTTAAGACCACAATGGCCACTGTTGAAGGCAGAGCACCCAGGTCCACCATGCCTAACATATGCAATTTTATCGCACATAATCTACAGTCACGAAGAAAAAGTAAGTACATCTCATGCAAAATCTGGAAAAACTTTATTGCAAAAACTACAAGGAAAATTCACTTTTTTATTATCATTATTTAACACGAATATAAACTGATGTTATATTATTTAATCTTTGGAAATAGTAAGTACTCTTGGCCTCAGAAGCTAATGCGGACTGCTTTAGCAGAAATAAATTGCTGGTGTTTTGCCAGAATGTCCACCAGTCTCTTAGATCAATTTGCTGAAATTGTTGACCACTCTTCTTTCATTTGCAAGATGTTTAAGGGGTTTTCTTGCATAAACTGCTATTTTAAATCCCCTCCACAGCATTTCAAATAGATTCAAAGTTGGGCTTTGACTAGGCCATACCATAACTCCTTAACATTTCTTCTGTTTGCGACATTCATCAGATGGTTTCACATTATCTTCAGGCACACTATTATATGATGCAGAATTCAAAGTTGAATAAATCTGTCCTGTCCCTGAGGCAGCATAGCAACCCCAAACAACAACAATTCCACCACCATGCTACACAAATGGTGTGATCTTTCTTCTTCTTCACATATACACTGTGACTGAGGCCGAGCAATTCTATCTTTGATTTATCAGTTCACAGCACTTTATGCCAAAAGTGCTGGTCTTTGCCTAGATGCTCACTGGCATCTGTAGTCTTCCTCTAATGTTCTTCTTGGACAGCAAGAGGCTTTTTCCTGGCATGCTTCCCATGTGGGTCAAATTAGTCCAATCCCTTTCTGAATTGATTCTGTGGTGAAATTTGTGGATTCTTGGAGACTTATTTTTAGCATCAACCCACTCTTGGGCTGAATTTGCTGTGATTTTCCTTGAGGAAATAATTATTTCAAATAATTTAGAGATCCTTTAAAAGACCAATGAGCATCCTCAACCTTTTTTTGAAGGCCTTAGAGAGTACTTTAGATCTTGATGACGCCACACACTTCAATAGCAAAAAGAAATACCAGAGCCAAGATGTCAGATTTAAATAAGACATATTCCACCTGCAGGAGGCTCTAATCAATGCCACCTAATCTTAAACACATGATTCTAATTTTATGGTCTTGAAGGTGTGGTAAATGTATGGGTGTATTGACGTTTTCGATGCTAGTGATCAGCCTTCTTTATTAAAATTTATTAAAATTACTCAAAATTTGTCAATCTTCGATGTCATTTGTTGGTGCATATTGCTGTTATCTCTAGGCATTGTGTTAAAAAAAATAACTTTTTCCATGGGACATTTTTAGATAGTTTACGACATAATTTGCACATGTTATTTAAGTCTTCTTTAATTTTTTTAGTCCAAAGTAGCCAGAGATATTCTTTGTGAATGTCAAGTAGGAGGCTGGGCAAAATATTTGGAAAACTTGAGTCTTATAGCTCTAAATGGCAAAAATTAGGAAGCCTAATATTCTATTTGTCGTCTTTTGTCCTTACAGAAAGACAGACAATGTTTCTAATCAAGAGGCATTCGACAGGATTCATATATAACCGAATTTCACATCATGCTGTACACAGTGCATAGTAAAGGTAAGTTTGGGTCACTGTTTGGTTCTCGACAGAAAATGGTATTTTTATGGTGTCCATTATGCTTTTGGGATTTGGCAGGTAATCGTGGAAATTACAAAAATACCCTTATATATTTTTATGTGGTTTCTTTTGATTCTTTGGCAGTGCACTTTTCTTCAAGTTCCACAGTGTGAGCTTCCTAAGGGAAAGGGAGGTCTGCACCGGACACATGGTACATGTTTCACCATGAAGTGGTTTCAAAAATGTCAAAGATGTGAGTCAAAACAACAGCTTATTTATGTTCTTAAAGACAGTTTTAAATGTGAGCAAAGTAGTACTTATGTATTGTTTGATCATTCTTCGGTTCTTTCTAATGGTTACAAGTTATTTCCAAACAACCAATTTAGTGCTGGTCAGTGCAAAGGCCAGAAAAGTCCTTGGAGGCATTGGTGTTTAAGCTCTTGGGCTCTGATGCCAGAAACCTTTCAGAGTCAAATGCTGAAATTAAATAAAAACAATCTTTTTTGGGGGACCACAATCAATCATGGTACATATTCAGCATTTAACTAGTTTGGCATTATTTGGGGATTTGACTTAATAACTGGTGAAGAATAAATCTTAGAAATGTCTACCCATCAGGTCCGCAAGGGCCAGACTCTTCTGTCTCAGTGCCTCATGGGGTGGCACACCTCGAACAGTGCAAGCTCTGTAAATGTTTAAATAACTGTTTTAAGATGGTATAAACCAAAATCAACATGAATGAAACCATCTGCAAACAGACCTCATGCACCACATATCCAAGGACACTGGAGCATAGCAATAACAAGATCCCTCTAACCACAGGTTAGTGAAAATCCCTAAAAGCTCTACCATTTACAGTAACTATGGAAGATATCAGGACTTTGGTGTGGATATAAGAAAAACAAAATGAGACATTTTGGGATATTGGCTGTCAGATTCTCCGAATTAGGGTTTTGTTTGATTTAAGACCATAAGACCATAACCTTGTTGTCACCCACAGACGGAAATGCAGGGGAATCTCAGTAGAATTTGTGGTGCGCACCAAGGAATATGATTGCAAGGCTGAAACATACATTTCTAAAGACAGTTTAGTATGTTACTGGCCTGAAAATCCAAAATTACACTTACACCCAAGAGCAAGGAAATGTGAGCTTGCTTCCTGATATCCTTTGACCAGATAACTGGGGGAAAATATTAAAGAGTAAATATGATCAATTACCCTGAGAATTTAAAGAGATTATAAAGATTTGGGCAGGATTTGTTTCATTCTGTATGTTCCAAAAGTAATTTCTTTCCAAGTTCAACTGAGTTGAGTCGGGATGATTTAATATTAAGGTTCAGCATAATTATCACGTGACCCAAGACTTTATAAATATTTTTTAGTGATTTAAATCATAAAAATCTTATATATCTATATATTATTTTACCAGGCAAGGTATTTAGAACAGCTTCTTATTTAAAATTAAGGCCTTGCAAGTGCTAGAAGACACTAATAAGTGGAAGGCAAGGGTGTTCATCCAACACCAGTTACTACTTTAAACTAGTCACTGTGACAGCAGATCCAGAAGCAACCATGGAAACACTGATGATGAAGGATAAATACAACCTGAATGAATAATACTCATACTGACTTGTTTTTGGGGCATGGAAGGAAACAACATGACCTGTATGAAACCCACAGACACATCAGGAGACCGCACGAGTGCCCACCCAAATAGTACGCAAAGCTGAACTGTTATGCCGTTAGGCAACAATTCTAGTCTTTGTACCTTACTACAAGTCTGTTGCAGAATAAGTAACGCTTAAATTGCTGTATTGTTGGTAAGCTATGAATGGAATCTGCAGACAGCCCAAGTCACAAATGATGCCCCAGCTCACATCAACCATTGTCCAACGGGATCATATCAGGCTGAACATTGCACATGATGTGACCATAAATTTCAGCAGATTTTTTTTACTACAGAGACTCAGAACCAAAGCATATCATGGTTGAGGATTAAGGTTCTTGTGTATGGTCCCAGTTTTGAACTCAAAAACAGTGAGAAACATCACTGCACAGCCCCTACTTGAGAAAACAAAGACTAATTGTACAATCTACTCCATGAGTAGTTTCAGACCAACAAATGTTTTTCTACTTTTAACAACTTCAGTGTGGAGTTCTCCCCTCCTCCCCCAATGATGCACATGTGCTGTACTGCAAACCCTGCTCACTGATGGGAAACATATCAGTGAGGGCAACTTCAAACAGGATCCAAAGGCCTTAGAGGAGAAAAAACTGATCAAAGTCTCTGTGCTCAGGGCTTCTGTGTGGGACTGTCTGTTTGAGTTTAAATGAAACCGAGGCCAGGGCAAAGTGAGTGGACTTGAGCAAACTAATCCACATCAGAAATGTGTGGATAGTAAGAAGCCAAAAGGGTCAATCATGGGTAAAAACAAAGCTCAGAGCCAGTATGGTTGGCATCCCGAAACCCTAGGTTGGCAAAATAATGCTCAGGATTCACATCCAAGAGTATGACACTTATTTATGAAATATTGGAATGTGCGGTACTGTACTACAAAAGTGGACACGAGAAGCACTGATGGTCATAAAGTTTATATTTCTGTGTCAGATCTATGCAGTGTTGTGTATCTTGTGCCCTAGCCCGACACATAGCTTCCCAGAAAATTTAACTACACATTGTGACAAAACAGACCAAACTGATTGGTCCATTTGAACACATTACAATTCCAATGTAATCTACAATCTCATCATTACATTGATAAAGTGTAAGACTATATGATGGCTGTAGTTCATAATACAGGCCAGTTTAATCCTGAATCGCATCCTCTGGATTTAAACAGTAGTTAAACTTAAGTACATTGAGCTGCACGTACTGCTGAATACAGACGAATGAAAACACTACTGAAATGATTTTGAATTAATCACACAAGGTTTCTTTTCCCCAGGAAATTTGTTTCCAAACACCATTTTGTCTGAGTTATTTTCTGTTTATTATTCCTATAATGAAACACTGAACTTCTGTTGCCTTTTCCACACTTCTTCTGCATGCAAATCTCTACAGAAGATGGTCACCTTATGTGGAAGTATATATACTGCAGTACCTATGGTGCAAACTCTATGCCAAACTATAAATTGGCTTTCACAATGACACTTGAGGTGTCTGATTTCATTATAGTTGTGATGAACTACTTAACATATTTTATTATTCAAGTATTTATTCACAGTATGAGTCAAGACAGTACCTTTAGATTAAAATTTACAATCTATATCTGCTTGTTCAGGGCAGAGGCCATATGTATGACTGACCTAATCTCTGGCTCCTCATGTGCTGTAATCATTCCCAGGGCTACACAGCAACTGCACTCCAATCTCCCACTAGTTCTTCCATGGCACTGCCATGTGCTCAGCAGATGTTCAAGGAAACAAAGCCCTGTGCTTTCTTGTTTTATCCCAAGCCCTCTGGTGTGTGTCATGGTTTTGTCTGACAACATCTGAACTATGACCTGAAGACTCATTAATTAAAACAGAGAGGAATAAAATGGCTGCCTGGATTTTACTATAATTTATTTAAGCGCATGTAAAATGCTGTCCTGCCTAAAGTGAGGGTTTCGTTACCAAGACGGTTTTTGCTTTGTTACCATACAGATTTTGTAGCACTGAATACACTGTACATAACCACTTGATCTATTTAATCCACTTAAAAACCATGTCGAATGAAGTAGTAACTTTTTGCAAACATTTCACTAAGGAGCTTGGTGGAAGGGGAATGCTAAACAAACAGGCCCTTGTAAAGACACGTTCATGCAGACCAGAACAAACTAGAATCTGTCACTGGAAATTTTACTCTTTTTACCATTTCCTATTTCGGACAGGGGTGAAGGGGTTATTCCAAGAAAAAGATGGATTTGTAGAACCTCTTTTAAGAATGAAGCTCTATGATTTTAATAACAATTATTAATAAAAACAGTTAAACAGTCTTTAAGGCCTGTATTACACCATAAGAGTTTAGACACAAGTTCAAGTCCATCCTTCTTTTAAATGGTCACACTGAATTTTTTTCATCTTCATCATCTGCTACAAAAAAGAATTTGTATTCAGATAAACAAATGAATGAAGTCAGCACTAGAAGCTTTTTCAGTAAACAACTATGTTGTAGGTCCAACCACAACTTGGCACCTTTGAATCCAATTTCCTTCAATCCATTGCTGAGCCAAGAAATATTCACTACATCAAAAAGGTTCGCAATGCTGATTAAACTAACATTACAGATCTAATTCACTGGACTACACCAAAATAAATGATTGGACAAAAGAGCTTTGCTTGCCCCCCTTCCACATTTAATAACCTCACTAACTCAGATAAGGCCTATTTCCTTTAATTAACTCCCAAGTGAGCTGACCACATTTGAAAATGTAGTTACTGAATTACTAAAAAAGAAAGAAAGAAAGAAAAAACATCACAAAGCTAAAGTTGGAGGAAGGCATTTATGGTCTAGAAGTCACCAGAGGAAGTCTTTACTGTCTGTGAACAACTGCAATTAAACTTAAAAGGGTCTGAGCCCAATAACAACAACACATCTCTTCTCCCACCCACATCTTCTACTTTCAATAAACACAAGAAATAAGGCAAGACATATCTGAAGGCCAATTAAATGGTCTACAAACTGGTGAAAATAAAATGCCCGCTTGTATTTTCTCAAAGAACCCGAATCCATATCCACATGATTGTACATTTTAGCTCGGTTTCAGAAGTCTTTTTGGGATGGTACTAAAGATTTCACTTTGCAATATCCCAATAGTAGGCCTTGCACATAATGTACGTTGCACATAAATTCCTCATGCTCAAATGGAGATATTGCAATCAGTCCAGTGCAAAGCAATATCTGCTCGAGCTGCATTCCTCCAGCCAACTGGACAGGCCATGAATACATCCATTGAGGAAAGGAAAGCCCGAACGCTCGATCTACAGAGGCACGAGAGAGGGCCGTCTGGTTAGCCTCATCCCTCTCCTCTACCTCTCTCTGTTCTCCTTTTCAAATCTCCTTCTCCCCCCCACATTGCCTCCTATTCAAACACTTTGTTGATTACCATCTCTGGTCACACTGAAACCCTGCTAGTGGCCCTGTCCCTACCCGCCATTTCATTTTCAACCCTGCAGCAAGCAGCTTTTGAACCAACGAGTCTGGTTTTCTAAGTGGCTGATGGCTGTCCGATTACAGAAATGATATCTGAGCAGAGAAAACAATACAATTTCAACCAACATCCATGAATCCTTTTAAGTTGTTTACTTTGTAAATGTCTTGCAGGGCCTTTTTTAATGTCTTAAACCTTAAAGCAGGGCTTTAAGCAGACCACACACCAGTGTGAAATATTCATCTCTGCTAACCGCTAGTCATCTCCTTCCTGAGAGGCCCCTCATGATAAAACACAGAACTGGAACAAACGATTCAACATCCTCTTGGTTTTGTGTGTAATATTGTCATCATTTCAGTTTCCATATATACAGAGTTCTGTGGTCGGCCAGTGCTTGGATCTGTTGTTTTCATAGTGTGTGCCTCTCTAGGCTTACAGGCCTTTGCACTTGTGTATCTTTCAGCACCTCACACAAAGTTTACAGTCTCACCAAATCTCTGAGGGGTGCAGTGTTCATGTAAACATGACAGGATTGGGTCAATATGCCAGGGATTTAGAGAATTTCACCCACCTGCAAACTCCCAACACGAGTGCCCTGTGGTCAGTCGGAAAACGTCTCTCATAGCTCCAATTCACACCAAGGCCAGCGAGCATGGACCAGGATCAGGGCTAGGGGTAGTAAGAACCCAGAGTCATGGATGAGAGCTACCAACTGTGCCATGGATCCACACCACCAATTACTGAGCTCCCACCAGCCTGAGATATCATCAAGAGGATTAACTGTGTGGGTGATGAAAGAAAGATCCAAAGATCCAGCATAATGCATGCTTTGAAATTAGGCCACACGGTGGTAAGAGTGAAAGGAGTAAGGTTTCTCCAAGCAACTGTGTGAGATGGCGGGACCAGCGTTGCTTGGTCGCTGGCTTTGATCATCATTCTGTTTAAAACAAAGAGTTAAACCTCATCGTAACAGATATGCAGAAAGTCCTCAACGAGTGCAACTTTAAAGTGGAAATCTGTACGTTGTGTTTAGTATAAGTACTTCATATTCATTTCAGATCTGAGAAACAACAAAACGCTTTACTGAATGAAACCAGAATCAGGGTATTACAGATGCTGAAAAACAATCTCAAAGATAAGCGAAATGCCAAATACAAGCCAAATGAACAGACCTTTAATTTCATTAAATAAAACCCAAACATAAAAACTGTATACTTTTCCAGGCAAGTGGAGACCAAATAGTCTGGAATTAGAGGCACACTTTCAACCCAAATTCAGATCTGTTTTTTCTCAGCACAACATCTGGATGCCATTGCTACCTTTGCAAACGGCTTTTTAATTGCAACATTAATCAGATGTCCACTACGCAATTTCAAAGGTCATCTCATAAAGTAGGTGTTTATTTGATGAGTGCTTGTCATAACACTGCCAAGGTGTTCAGTCTGATCACTAACATCTCACTAATCCAAAATCAGAGCTTATTAGGCAATTAAATGCCCTCAGAAGGAAAGGAAGGTTAAAATATCCTCTTTAAGTAAAGATGCTAAACTAGACAGTAATTGCTTCCTACTCAAAAAGCGGCTTTGTCTTAAGAGACTGCTTTGGGTATAGTGCTGGGAATAGGGTTTGAAATTAAACACTTCCCTGGAAACAATTCCCTCTGAATCCTAATAATACATAAAATTGTCACAAAGGGCCCAGAAAAGTGTTCAGCCAAGAAATGACAAATTTGAATAGTCTAACATGTCTACAGCAGCAATACTGGTCCTGTTTCTAGGTGAGAAGAATGGAATTATACTCTCCCTTGTAAATTAGAGACACTTCACAGAATCACTTCACAGTGGAAGACAGTTTACATTTTTTTTGCCTTGCGTGAGTCAACCAGCATTAACCCATACGTGTTCCAGGCACTTCGATTAAAATAAATGAGAGCAAGGGAGTTATCTTCAAAGCCAGAAGAGTGTGGCTTCCATTCACGGAAAGTTTGGTTGTGTTGAAAACTGCCATAGGTCAAGCAACAGATCAGTTCATCCATGGCAGCCGTGAAGGTATCCATGAAGCAAACATGGCCTCACAGGAGGATGTTACCGTAGATTTCCGTGGTAGTGAAAATGTACATGGAACAGCGACCGCCTCATACGCATCACAGCTACTGCTGCTAAGCATTACTGCTATGACATATGCATTGCAGATGCCCACATTTCTCAGGCAAGTGTATATTTCCTCAGAATTTCCTTCCACACGTATTAACCGGTTACGTGAGACCTTAGCATAGACAATTATGGAGATCTTTGAGCTCATGAATGTGAAAGTGGACAATTAATTCTATCCTCCCTATTGTTCTGTACGATGTACTGAAGCATGAGCCTCGGCTTGAAAAGGTGTAAGGACATACAGGAAGCGCATGCTAACCTTAACACCAGGTGTAAAAAGTGACATTTTGTGGCGTGTATTTCCATGTCATGGCCAGCAATTCCAGGATAGACTGATTCACCTGACAAGAATAACTCCAGACAAATGCATTTCCTCTGTCTTAACGGATGTGTTGTTGATTAAGCACTGTGCTTTCCACCACTGTTAGGCTGAATTCCTGGACCTCTGTTGAGGTTGAAGTCCTGTGTTTTGGATCAGTCATGTTGAATTCCTGACCCTCTGTTGAGCTTTAGATTACAGACAGACACGCTCACATTCTGCTGCAGAATTTCTGGGATTTCTCAATGGTTGCAAGCTGTGGAGGTCCTGACTCAGCTCTACACCAGGATACTCGCTCAATGTTTTACAGCTGGTATAAGCTTTCAGTAATACGGATTTTTGGCCAAAAGTATATGCATACTAATACAAAAAAAAGATTGGTAAAAATAAATAAATAAATAAATAAATAAATAAATAGAAATAACTCATTTGTTCTGCTCTTAACACTGCAGTGGAAGATTTAAGTGGTCATCACACTTGAGAGCCCTTTGTGCTATTTTCCAAAGGAGAGGTTCCAGGTTTTTTTTAACAGGTTTTACGGGAACTTTTTTCAAATTCAAATTCAAATTCATATTTTATTTGTCACATACAAATTATACACAGTACAATATGCAGTGAAATGCTTAGTACGACTGTCCAAGATGTAAAGAAATATAAAGAAGAGATATAAAGAAGAAGAAATATACTATAATCAAATTCAAATTCAAAATCAAAAACTATTTTCTTCATAATAATATTTTTTTCACCCTCTGGCACAACCATCAACCAAGGCTCCGTCATAGGCAAGTGAAGACTGCACATGCTAATCTACCAAACTAACGCTTTCTAAAGTTCTTTTGGAAGATGAATCAGAATACCAGGTCTTCATCTTTTCCTTAACGCTCATTTTATGAGCTTCAACAGTCTGTACTTTTGTAAGATCTTTCAAAATCTCTTAATCAAATAATATTACACGGGAACAAAATTCCACTGTCAAGAATGAATACCTAGATTTCTGAGGTTTCTTATATATCATGTCAGGTCAAATTCACACTTGCATTCTAATTTTTTGTTGAACCACCTTTAGCCTTGAGCTTGTCACATAATAACCATGGCATTGTTGCTTCAGTTAGACAGCTTGAGGCTCAGCAATATTATGTGGAAATAAAATGAAGCAAGTTTATTCCCCAAACTGACTTTATTTCTTTGCTGACGGCATATATATAAAATTGGGGCTACAACTCAGGGAGCATGAGGAATCACTTTCACACAACAATCGAACTAGCGCACCAGCGTCCTGACCGTAAACCTATTGAAGGTCTCTGGGATGTGCTGGAGAAGAATTTATGAAGTGGTTTGATTTTCCCCATCATCAATTCAAGATGTTGGAGAAAAATAAACCCAGCTCTGGATGGAAATGAATGTCGTGATGATGCTTTGGTTTGTCAAATCAATTACATGGCAATTATGTGCACTCATCAAGCCTTAAGAGGGTCCAACAAAATATATCGAATGTTTTTGTTTGGGCATCGTACATACCTGTACTGATTTCAATTAGGATGTCAATGAATTTCCAAATTGGCCCTAGGTGTGACTGTGAATGTGAATGGTTGTGTGTGTGTCCAGGGTGTACCCCGTCCTCACCCAGAGTTGGCTGAGATGGGCGCCAGCCTCCCCGTGACCCTATTTAGGATTAAGTGGCTTTGAAAATGAATGAATATTATGTTAATTCGTTGAGTTTCTTGAGGAAGCATTTTCTGCACTGACGACACCTTAAACTTTATCTCAGAATTGCTGCCCATGTGTCTACCCTCTCCATTCCTCAAAAACACTTTGGAGTCGTTATTATGTCTGCATGGGGGCATATTTCAATTCAGTACCGAACCCCCAATGCAGCTTTCAACCACAGAGACGGATTTCTTCCCCTTGTTATTGCCATGACTGCTTGAGTCAGAGAGACTTCGGTTCCCACTGGGAGAACAGCAGGGTTTTGTACCAATCTCACATTCAAAGAAGGAAGCAGGAAACTCCAAATGTAAAGAGGTCTCAGCCTACACACTCACTGTGCAGAGGATAATTGACCATGGAGACTTGAGTGCAGGTACAGAAGGGGGTGGCTGATTTAGTGTGGTCTGGTTTATGGCCACCTGGTGAG
The DNA here is from genome assembly GCA_039654305.1 of Porochilus rendahli. Lineage (NCBI taxonomy): Eukaryota > Metazoa > Chordata > Actinopteri > Siluriformes > Plotosidae > Porochilus > Porochilus rendahli. The sequence continues at coordinate 30,176,393 of JBCNYG010000024.1, forward strand.
GAGATCCACATGGGCCTGTCAGTGTTTACAGCTACTCTTAGAAGTTCGACCTCTACTCTGCCTGCTAGCCTTAGCTTCAAAATACCTGTAAAAGAAGTAGACCATGGTTCACCTTGCTAAGTGCTTCAGCAGACACTGTAAAAAAAAATAGCTGGGATGTTCTTAAGCTCTTGCTGGCAGGCAGGGCTAGAGAAGGTGTGATGCTAAGTCTGCTCTGAGAGTCAATTTACTACCTTTGGGTAACAAAGCAATAGTAATGTAGTCACCAGTGTGCTTTTCACCTTCTACTTCCATTTTCCTACTGGATGGCTTTGCACCTTCCTTCTTTATTACTTTATTATGTTTAAAATGGTCTTTTCACATTTCCTAACTTTGGAAGTGAGCTGCTGGAATCAAAGCAAAGGATTAGCCACTGCACAACACCAGTGGAGCAATTCAAGCTCTTGTTCAAAGACTATACAGTAGTTGGCTGACTGCAGTTGCAAGTTTATAGTCTTGGAATTCGTATTACATGTTATTGACCAGTAGAATAAACCTGAAGATGCCAACGGCAATTCACATTGAACGGACAGCTTACTTTCTTAATAGAGCACTTTCAGTTATGCAGCCTATATTCTCGTTTCCTTCCTTGAGCTTGCACTTCCTCTTGGGCTGGACCAAACACTGGCACAACTAGGCCTAGGGTTGGCAGAGCTTTTCTGAAATTACGTGCTTAATGTGTAATATGAGGGGTCTTGTCAGTCATATTTGCACAATCCTGCACAAGCCAATGGGTCAAGCCAAGACCACAGCTGCTTTAAGTTTACCTCACAGCAGAGGCAGCCAATTGCATGAGAGGAGGATGTCTTCCAGGTGTTACTCAAACAGATTAGCTAGGAGGGAAGGAGAATAACATAACTGGAACACATCCTGACAAAACCTGGAACCAAACAGCTGAACTGGCTGTTCGAAAGAGTTTTATCTCTCTTTAATATCTGACATCTGTTGGCAGGCATGTGAGACATGCTTCCTCCTTCAGTCTGGAGCGTTAACACAGTACTCGTCATACTAATCCTTATCAATCACTTCACATTTTAAATTTTGAAGACCAGAATTCAACATCAGATTATATGGTGGATCTGTTTCCCCAGACATCTGCTTAAAAAATTTTGACACTTATCAATGCACCAAAATTGCAAATTGGCTTTGTTGCCATGAAAGGTTCTTTATCCAAGTGTTTACTTGGACCATGAGATCAGACTGCAATGAGTTATAACAGCCATTCATCAACAGGCTGGACATGCAAACACAGCCAAACTCAAGATAGAAAAATGTTCTCAGCCAGCTAGTCCTTCTACATTAACATGTGCTACTACCATCACATAAACAACATTAAGCATTACCACGCCAGAGCTGAATATTTTACAGTACATCCCAATATGGTGTCATCATTTTTGTATTTCAGTGTGAAAATTTGCCCATGATTATAATTTTTATTGTTTATAGTTACAAATATTGCTGTTCGAAATCCTCAGAGAAGTTTATTTCTGTTATGTTACATCTTAGCTGCAAAGCATGTTCGCCACCTAGCAAGAAGGTCCTGGGTTCAAGTCCCAGACTTGGGTCTTTCTGTGTGGAGTTTACATGTACTCCCCGTGCCTGAGTGGGTTTCCCCTGCGCACTCTGGTTTCCTCCTAAGGTCCAAAGACATGCACATTCGGCTAATTGGCTATTCCACACTGCTCCTGGGTGTGAGTTTGCCCACGATGTGCTCAGTGTTGTGCTGAGATAGGCTCCATAGGTATTTTTTTTTTTAAATGTTTTTAAAAATGTCCAAAGTTCTAGAAAACTTTTCTGTGGTGGACAAAATACCAACTGCTACAAAACACTGCCATTGCATATTTCTTCAATAAATGTTAAGTAAACATCACCCTTAAAACACACACACACACACACACACACACACACACACATACATATAT
>JBCNYG010000024.1:30188476-30198664 GCA_039654305.1 Porochilus rendahli
ACTGTGTTTGTATGTGTGTGTGTGTGTGCGTGTGCGCGCGCGTGTACACGCGCACGCCCCCCTCCCCCCCCCCCCCTCCCCCCCTCTCCCTTTCCCTCTTCCCCCCCCCCCCCCCCCCCCTCCCCGCGAGGGTTCTGTGAAATCTGAGAGAGCTGGAAGAGGGGATGTATGCGAGTCGTCTAGCAAAACAGAACAAGTCACTTCTGACTGCTGACCAGTGAGCTGTGGTCCCAAGCTGAAATTCCACCCTGGGAATCTGTCAGGGAAATATAGAAAAATGCAAGTATGTATGCATGTTTGAGTGTGTGAGAGTCTGACTGTGTGCAACATCATGACATCAGCTGTGCACAAATGTGGATGAGAGAAAGAAAGAGAGGGGGGGAGATGGAGAATAGGGTGACTGAGCTCTAAACATAAGCAACGAATAACTACAGATGCAGTGTAATTAAAAGCAGATGCCACTAAACTGTTTTTTTTTTAACTTAAAAGATGCCCTCCCACTTTCCACTGCCTTGTCTTATTTTTCTCACAACAAAATGATTAATATTTTCCAACATTCACAATCAGTGTCTTTGTATCTGTAATTGTCCTTAAGGAAAAAAGCAGGTATTTCAATGATTGAAGAAATGCAATACATATCCCCAAACAGGCAGCAGACTTGTCAAAACGGGTCAGGAGTGATTAGTCAACCTGTAGATTCCTGCCAAGTCGACACAGATGTTTCTCCTTTGCAATTCAGTCCGTTTTAATATAAAAGGATTTGAGGAAATCACACCTTTTCCCAGCGTCCGCATTTTGGCCACGCTAATGTACCACACGGAAATTTAGTCATACTAATAGAATTCCTAATTTCGTTCTCCATACACTCTTATTTTTGCGGATAGATGCAAGACTATACTGTCATACCCATGTACATTCAGTATCTGCACCAACACCGTGCCAACACATAAGTACTTTCATCAGCGGTTGCCACATTGTGTTGTTTGATCAGCTCCGTCAACACTGTTGAACATGGCCTGAATATGTTGTTGATCGAACACAGCCTTCAGCAGATCTCTTTCTGTCATTATGGTAATGGTATGTCGGGTAGAGCCGAGCAGTTCTGCCGCAACAAAGTCTTTTCATCTGCTGGGAGATTTTATCACCGTCTGCACGCTAATGGTATTTTTACCCATCGCAAAAAAGCCCAGATGTTATCTCCAACCAGCAGCAGGGATAACCCTCATCGTTAAGGTGGCTTACGGATAGTAATTTCATCCCAATGCCTGGGTTAAAACAACAGTCTCCATCTTGTAAATACAGGACCTTCTCTTGAAAGCAAAGTGAAAAGATGTTAAAATGAGGGTCAGAAATGAAAGCTTCAAAATCAAAAAAATCAAGTCCTGTTAGAGAAACAGAAGACAGCCGTGATTCGTGCCACCTCAATTCCAAAAATACTGGCATGTGGTGTGAAATGTAAATAAAATCAGAATGAAATGATAACAAAATAGGTTTATAAGATTTTCTAGAATTTTTATTTACATTTTTGGAATTGGGTTAGTACATCCTTCTTGGACTTGACTTTTTTTAATTAATCATCAGAGACGTGTTTTATATTAAAAAATAAACGCTCTACATGCATCTCCTAGCGGTACAATTTTCTCCTATGCTACCTTTCGGGTCTCCATCACCAAAGTATGAGTAACAAAGCATCTGTGTGTAAAGACCAGCTGAGTTCTCTAACAGCTTGTTACACATGTGCTACTCGTATGCCATTTCCTGGTTTAACACTGATCCACTCTGCAAAAGAATACCCTAGCAACTGCCGGAGTGCTTTTTGATTTACCCACAATATGAAATCATAATCATTAGAACTTCATTTGTCATGCTTAGGCATACTGCAATTAAGAACACCTCTCTTTCAAGTGGAAGCTTTTACACAGAAACTATCAACATCAAATGGAGCCGGGGGGAAAAAACTGCATGTTTGGATTCAAACTCATTTGTAGCAATTAACTTAGATAGCAGCAAGAATCGAGGAGAAACTAAAATATACATAACCACACAAGCCAAAGCTGTCCATGACATACAGTTACACAGTTGAACAAGTATGCACGATCCACAATAAGACAGTGTCCTGTGTTTACAGGCTAAATTAACAACAGACGGCGGAATGCTACAAAAATGGCTCGTTAGAGGACCAAACTGCTTAACGCCGCCTCGAAATGTCTCCACGGCACATGTGGAACATGGATGGAAATGTCCATTCCTATCAACTGGAAACTGAATAAAAATAAACAATGGCAACATATAAAAACCAAGCCTGAGTGCCACGGGTAAGCATGCCATTTTTTAGAGCAGTTTTCAATTCCTTAGAAGCCCATGCAACGGCCAAAAAGCACATTTAGTTATAATTTTAAATAGTTTGTGAAAGAATAATGTGGACATTTCAATTCACACATCATTCAGCACACAAGAGACGAAGGTTTTAAAAGTTTAGCTCTACACTCCACACTGTTCTTAAGATCAGTCTTAGGAAGTATTATTAATGCTATAACTCTGCGAATGAAAGGTTTCCTTATTTATTAAAAAGAAAAAAAGAAAAAAAAGAAAAAAAAAAAAGATTCCACGTACAACCCACTTGGAGATCTATTAACCATACAAAAACCTTTGAGGAATCTTTTTGTTTCCAACTAGTAAACCAAGTCGTGTTGTCCATGCTGGTGATTCATTTAAAACATGTGCAGTTTATTAAAACTGGATTATGGAACAGCAAAGTCTCATCTGCTTCAGAAATGTGCTTGCGTTTCTAAAACCAAGTGATTTCTCAAAGCAGACTGCAATTTCAAAGAAAGATGAAAAGATTTAATGAAGATTAACATATTTTAGGCAGTCAGATTACAACAGACTAAACTATTCACAGATACAGCAATATTACTTCCTCCTTCTACATAAACAAACAAGAATAACTATGTGCTACATCATCTATGCTTATAAGTGGAGCCCCCCATGTGACTGTGGCAGGGTATTTCCTTCACGTTCATAATTATTTATTATTCTGCCAGTGCTTCAAACCATGTTTTCTAGAAAAATCATTACAAACATTGCCAAAAATACTCTATAAAATAACTGTGATTTGCCGGCATTAGGATATTCTCATCAGGCTCTCATTTGCAGATCCTTCTAGTGTCTTTGGAAACCAGAGTACCGTTAAGTAAATGCTGTAAACTCTGCATTGCTTTTCTGAACATACATAGAGGCTCTATAACTATACACATGACTCTAAACTCTAAATTTCTTAAAAAAAAAAAAATCAATCCATGGCAATACTGCTGCAGTATAAGAAGAATAAAACACTTTGCTTCCCTTCACTACTTTGCCAAACCACCAATTCCTACTAGTAAGGTTGCAGGAAGGCTGGGTCTATCTCAGCCAACACTGGATGAAGGCAGTGTACACCCTGATCAGCTGACCACAGCAACAGACACTAACCAGTAACACTCTGGGGGCAAATTGAAATCGCCAATTAGGCTGGTGTGCATGACTTTGGACAGTGGGAAGAAACCGGAGCACCCAGAGGAAACCCATACAAGCAGTGGGTGAACATGCAAACTCAAAAAAAAAAAACAACAACAACAAAAAAAAAAAACAGGACAATCTTGCTTTGAGGCAAACATGCCACGCCACCATTACACCAATTTTTTAAACAAAAATTGTTTTATATATTTTTTCTTAACACCACTTAAAAAATAATCTTTGTGTTTTTTTCCTTGGTTATACAACACCCTGTAGCACAGTCTGATCCATATGTTTGTAAAAGTCATTTTATTTCTATTTGAGGTGTTTGTCTCAAAGTGTGGCATCGGACAGATAAATAAGCACGGGGCAGGCAGGTTTCCTTTAGGTTCCTGTGAGATTTGCGTGACAGCAATATGATGACTTGTATTGGATATTTATTTATAGAAAACTGCAATCATTATATGATGGTGAACATAAAGCGTGAGGTTAAAAACCAGATGTAGCCGTCATTATAATGGCCAATTATAATCATCAGCCTGTGAGACCACACTCTTGGGTTTACTTTATTTGTTCTTCTAACAGGTTCAGTAAGAGACAATATAAGAGATGTAAACCACTGTGACTTCCAACTATCCATCATTCATGATTGCTGGAATTATTTAACAAGCTGCTGCTCTTTTAAACATCAGTGAAAATCCAAACATATTTTCACCAGAGATGAGGGGAAAACATTTTAGGAACTCCTCTGGCGCACGTTGATGCAGTGTCTTGTTGTTTGTGCATATTTTTATTGTGATTTATTTGATCTGTTATGTCATCATTCAAGTCCTCAGAACTTTTCTAAACAAAGGTCCACCCATGGTATTGATATATTTAAATAGTATTAAAGAGTTCATTTCAAGTTCACTAGAAACAACCTGTATACAGTGCAGTGCCTAAACACTGTGATCCTAAATATTAAACAAAAAGTATTTCATCCTAGTCTGTCCATCAGCACAGCACATAATGGGAGGACATTTCAAGTACATTCTTTGTTCCATGCCAGGACTCCGAAAAGCCCAATTTTCACTCATCACTTTCTTTTCTGTGTTTCAGCTTCCCCTGAATGCTTCAGTACAAGATGGAGGTGCCATCTGATGAAACTCTAGAGAAAACAGCTAGAGGATGTCAAAGCAGTGAAGACAGATGCATGATGGATGTTAATAAAAGACTCTCAGTGCTCCATTGTCATTTGGCTGACTTTTATAATCTGTCTCAGGTCTCCAACAGATGATTCTCTACACATCCCTGAAGAATTCATGTGGAGGGAGCTGTTTTATCCAGATGTTATCTGGACATGCCGAACCAGAGAGGTGCGTTTCTGAAGAGGAGGTGACAAAGAGGAGGAGGAGGAAGAACAGCTGGCTTCTTGAACGTTTCGGGCTTACCTAGCTGCAGATCTCATTTAAGAGCGCGTTGTAAAAATGTTCATTTGACATGAAAATGTGAAGTTGTGTTAAAACCTGGAGTATTGTAAAGAAGAAACTTGACTTACAAACCAAAGAGAACAAAAGGTAATGAAATATCTTCAGAATGGAACATTATGCACTTGCATTCAGAATACAATGTCTCATAACAGATCAGTCTATTCTCACTCCTTTTGTATATATCTGCTGTAATAGATGTTAAATGATACACAATTGTTGTTATGCTGTTTTTGCACATTTTCCAAGAACAAGGTGAAGAAACCTTGAGCAGTAACATCTGTTTTTATATTGCGAAAATTATTAACCAGCAATGTACACACAAAAATAACCCAAGGCTTAACTCCCTGTCACTTTCACCACCAGCAGCCAATCGCGGGTGCCTGTTATCTCATTCATACAAATGGGTGGATAATGCTTTCCCTCCGAGTGCGTTAGGCCAGTCCTATGTGTGCATGCGCAGCAGATCGTGAAGATGCAGGTATCAGCATTGTGTGTCACGGAGGGGGCATGCACATGCTTACACCCCTCCCTGGTTGGTGAGGGTTGTATGTAATCCGAAGGCAATGCATGATGGGTGGGAATTGGAGACGACTTTAAAAAAACCCTACAAAAATAAATAGATAAATAAATAAAATCCCCTTAAATGATAGATTTACTTCAGTCAATCAAGTGCATGCACCTTCCTTTCCACATGTTTAACAATCAGACTGGAGATTTGTAGTTTGTCATATCATTTTAATCTCAGTCAGATTCAAACTGCTTCCTTTCATCCATGTTTGCAAGTTGCATCCATAATCCAGGCCTTGAGCATACCAATCTTTATCCCCCACCTTGGAAAAGATTAACATGCAACCCAGCCGAACCAAATCTCAATGTCATTACATAATCAATGCTTTTGATTAACATCAAGCAACATACTATAAACATTTCATTTAAAGAGGCTGAAAATATACCAGCTCACATAATCAGTTATTTCCTTTAAGAAAATTAAAATAAAATCAATAATTGAGTAAAAAAAAAAAAAAAAGAACACCTCATAGTATTTATGGACAGGCTGGACTTGTTTTGGGTTTCTAACTGGCTCTTTGTGTTAAAGGATATACAGAAACAAACATCTGATTATTTTTTTTAAGGTTTTACAGGCACAAGATGATTTTCCTAAAATTTTGAAACCAGAGATGTTGTTTAACAGCCAAGCAATAATACGACAGTTATGGACGGCAGTGATTATATCTGAGGTCTGTGAGCAATCTCGAACATATTTCACCATCATTATCGGACAAAATGAGGCCAGAAATTATTGCAAGTTTAAAATCAAATGTGAGATCATTTTTTTCTGCTGATACACTGGAATAATAATAAATTACGTTGGATTTGTTTCCATTTTAACCACAAACTAGCAAAATGTGAACTAAATTGCTCCAATATAAAAAATTTAGAGCAGAAAGAAGACTACTTTAATCTGAAGTCTCGAAAAAGTACAGTTCTTCCTTTAGTGATATATTTCATATTTTATATTTCCGGGCAATCTCTCCAGACTGACCAAGAAGAAATAAAAAAGCTTTAAAAATGGCTTTAAACGTGTTTAACATACAGAGCTTCCAGCATATTACCAGATAAAGAATTCACATCAGTACTTCACCATGGGCCGAGACTCCATCCAATTTTCCAACAGAAGGCAACCGCATTAATATTTCTCTTCTGGGGCTGAACGTGCTCCAATGCCGATGGCTCTCTGCGTCAAAGATTGCCATGTCAGCTTCACATTCAGTCCTTGTGACTCCTCCTAAGCTACCGGTGCGTCAGATGGAAAATAAACAGCCAGTTTCCAAGTTTGATACAACAGACTGCACCACTCACTCTAACTCACTTATTTGCCAAACTGTTTATTCCTACTAGGGTTGCGGGGAGACTGGAGCTTATCTCAGCCGACACTGGGCAAAGGCAGGCCACAAAAACATTCAACCTCAAACACTCAAAAAGACACTCAAACCTAGGAACAATTTGAAACAGCCAGTTAGCCTAATGTGCATGTTTAGGGCATGTGGGAGGAAACCAGAATATCTTGAGGAAACATGGAGACAGAAACGCCTGAGCCCAGAACTCAAATCCAGTATCTTCTTGCTGTGAGTCAGACGTGCTAACCACTAAGTGACCATGCCACCCCTGTTTGCACTATTTAATTCCAAATTAAAGTTTAAGATTAATCTTCCACAAATTCCTAAGGACGCACGCATTAAAACTAACTAATGATGTATCATTCTTGAGTAAGTAGATACTAAAATCTGGTTTATGTCTAAATATCATCTCCTGGTACATCATAGTAAGAATAAAACCGTGTATGTGCCGTCATGAGATCCAGCTCCTGTGCAGGTGAGAAAACAACTCTCATTGTGAGATTCAAAGCCAGGTGCAATCATCTACTCTGAAGCTGCAGTATGCACTAGCCAAGTTCAGACCTCTGGACATAAAAAGTCCAAATCAACTCCGCCAACCAAATCCTGAACGAGTTACTATCGAAATGCGTGAAATCTGTTAAACCCGTTACATCTTCACTGTTACCAGTTGTAGGATTTATGACCACTGGCTGCCCTTTCAGTTGCAAGTTTAGGTCTTACAGGTCAAACGTACAAGTCATATAACCATGATTCATACTTTCAAGTATTAATGCTAACCTTCTGTTTTATGCTTCTCTTCTTTGTTGTCAGCTGGTAGAAAACTTTGGGGCATTTTAGTCTAGGTAATTTTCCTTATCTTTTTGGGTCCTAATTGGTCAAAATCCACCAAGTATTGAGTTACAACACTATAACCAACAACTGCAAACCTAAGTAAATAGATTTCTTCAACAATTTTGCATGATTTCTCAAACGTTAAATTAAGAAAAACAACCCCTCTCCAAGAATCAACCAGAAATAGTAAATAAGATAATACATCCGAGATTAGAATAATTGAAAGTTAACACCAGAATTGGAGAGACAGTCATTTTCTTCACAGGTAAACAGACATATGTGTCTCTAAAGAGTTCCATTCCATGTTGTCCAGCACTTATAATAACACTGGGAGCATATCAATGGCAAAAATGAGCGGTGTACTTTGATGTGGTTGTTTGCCCCATATGGTTACAGCATACTGCTGTTTTGCATTTGCCAGGACAGAGTACTGACCCAATCCTAGACTGGCTTTGTTCGTTTGTCTCTCCTTCTCTCTCTCTCTCATTTGCAGAACCATTTAATACTACTAGGTTTGCAGGGAGGGTGGGCGAAGGCAGGGTACACCCTGAACAGCTCGCCAGCCCATTGCAGTGCCAATGCGCACTTACACCTAGGGTCAATTTGGAACAGCCAATTAGCCCAATGCGCATGTCTTTGGACTTTGAAACCTCCTTGCAAGCACAGGGATAACAGGCAAACTCCGTACAGAAACACTTTCACTGAGCCTGGGATTCAAACCCAGGACCTCTGTGTTGTGAGGCGGTGCTGACCACTATGGCACCTTGCCGGCCTTTGTTACGTTTTGCTCCGGGTAAGACTATTTGAATGAAACAAATTAGAAAACTGGGCCCAGGATAAAAAATATGGAGTTTCCTTTAATGGATATGTTTATAGAACAAGTCCTGGGATTTAAACACGAAAAGAAAGGACAATACTGCCCAGGGTAAATTAAGAAAAAAAAATTGTCCTTTGATCTTTAAGAAGTATAATTTAACATGATTAAAACTAGACAAAGGAATAAATATTTTACAACAGTTTTAAATGCGTTTTCTTGACTAGTTAAAATAACATGCAGTACCACTAATTATACACATAAAGAGCATTGCTTTGTCTAATGACTGCTCTATAATGCTGTTCATAAACGAATGAAGTTACTATACCATATTTATCCTTTATAAGCTACAAACAAACATGTGGTTTGGTTTTGTTTAATTATACTTTATTGGCTACCAGCTGCTATGAGGAGAAACAGAACTAATCAGGTTTTTTCCGTTTCAGGTACATATCTGCTAGTCAATTAGCTCTACTTATGAGGGGAAAAGAAAGGTTATTTATGGTTTACTTTGCATTTCTTATGTTCCTGTGTAGTACGTACTAAAATAATAATTCTCCGTAAGCTTGGTGTATATCGCTGAATAAGTCCTCTCAATGTTATGTCTCAAGAACTATTAAATTATATCCACCTCATTTTTGGCATAAGAAAGTTGTATATAATGTGAGATGTCACCCTTCATCCAGTAAAATGCTTTGTCTGACATATTTACTCATATCCTCTGAACTTAATACCTGGCTAGGTCAACGTGCTTGGACTACACCTCAATACATTCAGCCAAATAAAATCTTCTGTTAAATGAATACAGGTGATATAATTAGAGCATTCGAGTGCAACAGACAGGAAAAACCCAAACATTTGAAATCATTCTGGAGGATTTTAAACCCTTTGCTGGAGGTAACGCTTGAGAGGTTTAAAAGGGGAGGAACTTTTTCTATTAATAATAAAATACATTCACTGTTGATTCAGACTGATCCCTGGCTCCACCAAGCTTGGTGAATTTATTCGTGAGCTAAAGCTGGGTGGCCCTTGGAAAAATGTCGCTTTATGAGCTTAACATGGAGTCTGGAGGAATTGGGGTCCTTAAACTGTCAGAAGAAATCTTAGGAACTGGAGACAGTAGAAATTATACAGACTCTCATTCAGCAACAGTAACAAAGGAGGAAAAAGAACAATTTGAATGCTAGAACATGTATATATGTACATAACTTACACAAAATGTAAAGGATCATGAACAACGGTGACAGATACAAATGTCTGAAAGAAATTCGAGATGTTGGGAGTCTCCCAAGTTTTGCTATGAAGTTCCAGGAAAGTGCTTATAAATCTTCAGTACAGCCTTTTTTTTTGGTTTATTCAGCACAATCAAGACTCTGAGACTCACACAAAAAGTCTATCAAGACCAGATAATACTATTAAGCCTGTAATAACCCAGGTGCCGCTCCCAGGCATACAGATAATCTCTGATTCATCGTATTCCCACAGTTCTTCACCACTCTTTTCCATCCTTTATCTTCTCAATAAGGCTCCTTTCTGAATACCCTACACGAGGCAGAATATCGAATGACATACTGCTGTGATCTTATATCTCTTATATCTTATATTCATGGGCGGCACGGTGGCGTAGTGGTTAGCACGTCCGCCTCACAGCAAGAAGGTCCTGGGTTCGATTCCCAGCTCG
>JBCNYG010000024.1:30200857-30221762 GCA_039654305.1 Porochilus rendahli
CAGTAGGCTAATCGGCTGTTCCAAATCACCCCTAGGTGTGAGTGTGAGTGCGAATGGTTGTGTGACTGATGGCCCTGAGATTGCCTGGCGAGCTGTCCGGGGTGTACCCCGCCCTCGCCCAGAGTCGGCTGAGATGGGCGCCAGCCCCCCGCGACCCTAATTAGGATTAAGCGGTTCGGAAAATGAATCTTATATTCATTTCATAAACTACATCTGTCCTTTAGAGAATCTCCCAAATGAAGGCTGACTTGGCCACCTTTGGTGTGTTCCCTGGCACGTCACAGCACCGAGTGAAGAGAGAAAAGGGCAAGTTATGTTGTTATTAATATAGATTCTCTGGAACTGTAGACCCAAAGCTTAAAACTATATGAAAACATTTCTATTTCATACCCAGCCGCTGACCACAGCCCTCTTAACTGCAGTCGTGGACGCCTTTTATCATCATGACACGTCTTTCCAGGAGCAGTGCACGCAATTTTATTAGCATTGCAGACTGTGCTGATTAACATACCCTACCGTACAAACACGCCCACTCACCATAGACACCCATAACTCAAGAGGTGTTCATATACACTGTATGCAGATCTAAGCCTTACCTTAAGGCAATTACCTTAAAATGGAGAAGGAAATATATTTAAAGCTCATTTTCACTGACCTGTACACTCTTATCGGCTGGGTAAAGCCACTTTCATGTGTAATCCCCTGACAAACATTTCAAATGATTGATGAGGATATTCACTATATCCAAAGCTCCTAAAGGATCAGCTGTGCTTCTCATGGATTTCCACTCACAAATCCTCTGTTGTGGCCCAGGGTGTTAGGCTCTTTGTAGATTTACGCCCTTGCCCTGGTTAACACAGGATTAACACAGTGAACTCTGGATAACTCCTATACCGTGTCCACTTCTTCTCATTCACAGCTCAGAAGCAAGGCAAGGAATAGCAGGAAGAAATTGTTAAAATAAGGAAGTGTTGTTAAAATAAATAAATAAACAAAAATAAGGTAACACACTTTTATTCTTAGTTTCATCATTCTACAGGTCTTATAACAATTCAGAATTTCATAAATCAGGCCAGAGAGGTCATCTCTGTTGGCAGATTGGCAGACCCCATTTTTTTTGTACACCACTGGTGGGAGATTTCTATAAGTACTGTAAATATACCCCAGATGTTCTCCTTCCAAACTGGGTAGATCTGTTATTAAAGTCCTAAACTAATTTAGAGTTAGGAAGGACCTCTTTGGAAGCAGGGCTCCAGTAAGCTGCACAGCGGGGAAACTCAACATCAATCATTCTGACTGGCTGTTATTGTTCACATACGCCTAGATTAGTGTTGGGCATGATGGGAAATTGGAACGTCAAGGCGTATGCCCAGAACACCAGCCTCACATACTCAAGCAGTATTTGACGATAAACTTAACAAGTCTTGATTTGAAGCCTGTAAGTGACCTCTGTTAAATAGCATCAAATCAGTTATCATGAGAGCCATAACCCAAACAAAACAGACTTCATTAAGAAGGGGAGGCCAGAATGTAAATTAAACATTTGTGTTTGAAAAATCCAATCCTTTTTACCAAAAGTCCTCCTGTGCTTGGCTCCAGGACAATCACCTCTGGGTTCAAGGACTCTTCTTAGCAAGTGAATCAATTAGCATGTCAATGACCTTGTTGAATATCCCCACACCTTGTTCATGGGGGGTGAGTGGTGCTGGCCAAAAGAGCTCAACCTCCTGTGGTTTGGCACAAAACACCCCCCATGGCCCTTTAACTCAAAGCAGTGATGTGGCTATCGCCGGTTCACACATTTATCCACTGATAAAACAATTTACTCATTATTTTTACAGTTGAAAAAAAATCTGCATATTCCATGTTAGAAATGTTCAGACGTATCTAGCCAAAGTGTTTTCCTTCTGCCATGAACACATTTTCAGGTGAGAGACAAGCATCAGCACAGCTGGAAAGGATGATAAAAGAGTTAGGAGACAACCTCCAGGTCTCAACATCTGCCTCCCCTCCCTTAAACTCTTTAACCAAATGGAATGGCAAGGCCCAAGAGGGCAAGCTCAAAACAGGAAACATGGACATCTGTCACCCCCACCCCTGCAGGGAACTAAATGAATTAGTGACTCCAACAAAGGCAAGAGATCACTTTCAAATAGTCTTATTCATTGTCTGTGAAGGAAAGCTTTGGAATGTGTTGAGGAACGAGTTCTCAGCTTGTATTGGCTATGGATATTAGATATGCACACAGAAATCTCAGCATACACTTTCAAGAAGATGGAAAATTTACTTGAATCAGTTAGACACAGGCTGAAGCAGCAGATTGATTCGTTGTGTTGGATGACTTCATCTAATATCTGTGCGCATCAGAAACTTTCAGTATTTTTTGTAAATAATGCAAAGCAATTCAAAAGTTATTTCTCCTGCATCTCCACAGCTTCTTTGTTGTCCTACAATAATCCTGTGTTTTTAAAAGAAGGGGGAAAACACTTACCTGTGCCTCTCCCAGTGGTCAAGATGGACAAGGCCAGCAGAAAAAAAGCTTGGAAAGAATTACGCAAAGCCAAACGAGTAATCCTTGGAATACGCATCCTTCCAGGGAATAAACACAGCCGGATAGATGGAATAAAATCTATGGACAGGGCATCCGACATCCAGGACAGGTATACACAGTCTAGTCTCTTTGGGCTGGAAGGTTTGGAGGACCAAATTCCTCCCCAATTGATTAAAAACGTGTAAGAGGCGCTAAATTTTAGTTCGAGATATCAGGTGTGCTGAGAATAAAGCTCTTGTTTGTTCTGGCTGCTTTCCAAAAGATTTGCGCGTTTCATTCCGGACGAGCTGAACTCCGCGTTTGCGCTTCTCAGTGCTGCAAAAGTGAGCTGAGAGCAACGGAGGTGTTTCTTAACGCAGGAGATCAGTCCTGAAGGAGGGAAGCAGGAGAACATGGATCCGGGTTCCAGGCATGAGTTAAACCCGCCACCTACAGGTGACAAAATATACCGAGTGCGCACACAGCCAGTGGACAATGACATGGAACAGCCGTGATCGGCTTTGGATTTTAAAAGCAGTGTAACCGTTCAGGTCTTGCTGAAATTAAAGGAAAGATCCAAATTCTTTATCATTAACATGTGCTCCTCAGTGGCCTCCAAGATTTGTTAGCTATTTTGTAAAGATCTGATTAAAGCCTAGTTTAAAACTTTGCATCAACACCTTGGTCTATTATTTCCAAGAGTATTAGGACCACACAGAGGGGGGGGGGAGTCACAATATAGGTGGAATAATATTTATAATAGTTATAATATAATAATATAAAACATCAGCTTCTCCGCAACAAGGTCTTGGGTTCCAGTTTCAGGCTTGACTGAGACGTTTTTATGTGGAGTTCTCCCCATGTTTGTGGGTTTCCTCTGGGTACTCCGGTTTCTTCCCACAGTCCAAAGACATGCATATTAGACTAATCAGCTGTTCTAAATTATCCCTAGGTGTGTGTGTGTGTGAAAGGTTGCGAATGTGTTGGTCCTGTAAAGGACTGGCGAGCTGTTAAGGATGTACCCTGCCTTTGCCCAGAGTTGGCTGAAGTGGGCTCCAGACTCTCCATGCCCCAAATAATAAAAATGAATAAGCGGTCCAGCAAATGAATGAATGAAAATTCATATTATGAGAATGATGTGAGAACGCAGGGATACAGAGTGGAAGAGCAGCTTGTCACACTTGTGAAAATGAGAAATGTAGAGCGTCTTCTAAAGTTATACTTTAGGGTACAAATAGGGTTCATCATTTAAAAAAAAAACTTTTGGCACATCTACACCATGTTATCATAAGTATCATTACATACCTGTCCGATCAGATATCCAGTTGGATATTTACTTAAAATATACACTTTTTTACCCTTTAAGTCACGACTTAACTTCTTATATTGTTCTTATATTAACTTGTTGAAATAATATTTTTTTTAATTTCTCATTGCGGACTCAATACTCTATTTTGCTAAGTTTCATGGAATTCTTGTATTTTAAAGATTACCCACAATGCAATCTGACTGCCTGTTGATAACTTCCCCAGTGGGAATTAACCTACTCCATGCAGCAACACGTTTTTTTCCCTTCAGCATTCTTACTTCATCTCCATCTTGATAAGCTTCCTCAGGTTTCATACTAATACTGCTTTTAATGGATCGTAGGTCATCAACTAGCCATGTTTCTCAATTAAACCCAAATTACCGCAATCATATAGTCATATCACAAATATTACATGCCTCAAAGTGGACTTGTGCTTTAAGATTCTTTAAGGATCCAATCAAGCTGCAAAAATGAATGGAAGATGATTCCTGGAAGCATTCTCTTCCCTATCCAATGACTAAAATGTCTTTCAGAAACCTTTTTGGCTTTTTACTTTCTAAAAAATTTGGCAAAGCACACCTAGAAATGGTTAAATAGCCATTTTTTCTCCAGAAATTATCATGATATCCAGCAACAACAATGATGAAATAAATAACACTGAAAAGTTCACCATGATTAATGGCTGTAACTTTGTAAAACGGTTTATTTAACAATTTCTGAAAATTTTGTAACATTCTGATAAACTCAAGAACTATTGACATTTCTTCATGTCACCTTTTTAACTACGACTGAAAGTATTTAATAATGCATTGGTCAATAAAAAGGAAAGGTAAAACATATCAATAATGCAGTCATGCCATCAGAGCAAGCTGACAGTTTCATGCAAGATACAAAGAAAAAAAAATAATATAAAAAAAACAATAAAAATTTTTCTGGATTAAAAATGTTCTTGTATGCTCTTGAGTGGCACAATGATATGGAGTGCTTCTATCATCCTCGAGATCGTGAGTTCAAATCCAGGTAAATGCACACAGCCATCCATAGCCAGGACTCCATGGGAGCTAATTGGCTGAGCTCTCACGGGAAGGAAGAATGGCATATGCTCACCTCCCCATCACTTACAGTAACTACCAGCCAATCATGGGCGTCTATGAGCTCATGCATACAAAGGGGTATATAGCACTTTCCGAAAATGCATGTGTAGCAGTTCGTAAAAATGTGGGTGGCTGCATCATGTCATGGAGGGGGCACGTGTTTGCTCTAGCCCCTCTCAGATTGATGGTGGTCAATGTCAGTGGTCAATGATAGGGAGGCAATACGTAACAGGTTGGAACTGGCTATGAAAAATTTTGGACTAAATTATGGGAGGCACAGAGGTGTAGTGGTTAGCACGTCTGCTTCACATCAAGAAGGTTCTAGGTTCAAGTCCCAATCACGGACGTTTCTGTGTGGAGTTTGCACGTTCTCCTGTTCTTGCGTGGGTTTCCTCCAAGTACACTGGTTTCCTCCCACAGTCCAAAGACATGCACACTAGCTAATAAGGCTGTTTTAAATTGCTCCTAGATGTCTGAGCATAAAAGCTTGTGTCTTGGCATTGTGATAGTGAGCTGTTCAGGGTGTACTCTTTTACCAGTTGGCTCCAGCCTCCCCTGCAACCCCAGTATGATTATGCAGTTCGACGAATGAATTAATAAATTGGGGTGAAAAAAAAGGGGGTGGGTTCTTGTTTTAGAAAAATAAGAAAAAAAGAGAAAAAAAAAAAAAAACACTGCCTTTACAAAGTTTTCTAATGAGCTTCATTTTAAATTTAGTATTCACTGCAGTTTGGTTAACCATTGCAAGATATATTTGGTGAATGGAATTCCTACATTCATTTCATTGTGAAACTCAAAACAGATCAGTGTTTTAGAAATATTATTTATAATGAAACTCACGCTGCAAGACACACTAAATGTCCCGCAGCGACCTGAGGTCTGCAGTTCCAACAGCCATGGCTAAAACACTACATGAGGTGCAGAATGGGCGATGGTCTGTAGCTGGACAGAAGTGTTCATGTGGATTTTAGTGTCTCTTGCCATGCTGGAGGCATTTGTGATCATTCAAGTATTGCAAGAGCTGCCTCTCGAATACAGGAAGCTGCTTTGTCAATTTCCTCCTCAGTCTGCTCAACAGTCACCACCACTCGGATACTAAAGACAGAACAGAATTCATGCAGAAGTAAAAAAAATTCAATAATAATAATAATAATAATAATAATAATGAAAAAGTCTGTTTGCATTTGTATGATTTTATAATAAGAGAAAGTAAATTACAGTTTCTGCACTTGTCATTTCTGTCATGTTCAAAACAGTTCCTACAATAAACCCACTTTTTATTAACACATTCAACACAAACCATTTCCATGTATATATATAATACATACTAGTTTCCAGCATTATTGCATCTGTTACACACATACATAAACAATCTGCAGCACATAAAAATAAACCTCCCTATTATATTATGCTAGTTTTTGACCATCATCATTATTATTATTATTAGCAGTGATTCCTATACCTGTTGGGTTTCTAGTACAGGGTGTGCTGATGTCCTACTCTCCTCATTTGTAAACAGAGATGAAGTTATTCAAAGGTTTTATTTCCAAGTACAAACAAATGTAAGCTTTCCTGGTATATTATGTCATCTGTTTTTACCGTATGGAGAGTGCAATAAATACATTATATAGATCATCACTGCAAGAAAGAGTCTCAGGAAAATCAGTCCTGCAATTATGTTGAAGCCTGATCTGATAGATAAACAGAGGTTGGAACCTTGAAAAAAATGTTTTTAACTATATTAAATGACATTACGTTAGTGCTTACTTTTATACTTTCCCTGAAAAAGATTTCAGTTTGATTTTCAGTTGAATTGTACGGATTATAGGTCACAAAAGGTGAAAAAAGTTCTGAAACAGTTGATCTTGGTGTCATTTTTCATATCACATAAAAACCTGGCATTATAACAGGGGTGTGTAGACCACACACACACACACACACACACACAGTTAAGGTAAGAGACATGTAAGCTGTGTGCTATATTTACCTGGGTGGTGGAAGGAAACGCTCCTCTTTGTCTAGGTAGCGAGCCTGAGTCAGAGCTATTTCTCTGTCCAAACACTAAAAGCAAGCAAACAGTAAAATATAGCAGAATCAAACGGACACACCCATGAAACATGTTTACTTATGTGTGCTAGCCAATAACATAATGCACAAGTCTTAATAGTCTTAATATCATCCTTAATATCAATGTTCTTTGCATTAGTTTTACATTTCTGCTGTGTACATCAGTGATTTTACATTGGAAGCAAAATGATTTAACCCTGAAATGTTTTCCTGCCACATAATCTCCAAATATATATATGACTCATTATTTGGTCTTGGGTACATTCTGAGCAACATTTATAAAAATTTTTAAATCCATAAAAAACAATCAAAATTCTTCTCAATTTACAAGATTTACAATTAAAAGATTATTATATTATCCACAGAATAAATTCTAAAGCCACTTTAGATTAATGTCACGTAGAATTGACGGACACATCACGTCAGCTGTGGCTAAACTCAATGAAGTCGGAAAAGTGTCCATTAAGCGTGTCCAGACATAATAAATATTCATGAGAATCAGTCTTGGCTTCAGGGCCACTGATGTGTGAACCAATTTATAAAAGGAATGTAACATGTCATTGGTTTGACAAACATTTCACCTGTGTTTTATTCATGCTGATAGAACTACTTGTCTGGATTTTTATTCTTTTATTGAGTGCAACCAGCGCTACCTTCTTTCCAGTTTACTAAAACCAAGAACAGATATTTGCTGGTATATACATTATATAGACCAAGATATTAAATATATGGATCTTGACAGGCATTACGTTGAGAGGCCCATCTCAATAAAAAGGCAATTTTTTTGGTGTCAAAATATAACAAAATTAACAAAACCACACATTAATCATCCTACTCACACCCTAAAAATATATATTTTGTAATTAAAAACAGTAGAACAAATTTGTAATATTTTTTGGAAGCTGGTAAATGAAGTTGAACATCTGCAATCTTAGTATGAAAAGAAAGTGGCGGCACTTTGTAATATACTGAAATTGTCTTTTCTATTATTTTGACACTTTAAACAGTTATTAAGTTGGACATAAAATGGCATGAAAATAATTTTAACACTTTGATTTTTAAAATTACATGTGCAAATGGGTCCAAGAGCAAATAAAGAGCCAAATAGGAATTTATTGTGAAAATCTGCTGCTCAGAGCCAACAAGGAAAACTGTAACAATGATGAAAACTGTAACAATGATGCTAGCTGTGACATGTATTAAGGAATCAGATGTGTGTCTTACATAGTCGATGATGGAGCGCAGTGTTCTCATATCACTCTCTCTGGAGCCAGTGCTTTTCTCCAGTTGAAGATGGCATGCTGGGGCAAATGCCTCCCCAACAAGCCTTAAGCCTGGAATACTACAAATACATGCCAAAAGCTGAGAGTTTAGGATTTATAATAAATAATTACAAGAAGGAGTTTATAGCAATTACAGTTTTAAGCTCTTAATGACAGTGTAACTGGTCTAAAGTGTTACCAGAAGAAAGTATTTACAAACATGGTGGTCTGGGAAATCATTCTGGTAAAAATTTGACTCTTTCCAGTAATAAGATATATATATATGGCTTTTTTTCAGTTGTATGTGCAACGTCACATAGACCTGCAGTCACCCCAAGTGACTTTCTTTATTCAATCATCATAACGCATGATGAAAAGGAAATATGTATCTTATATATCAGTCACTGCAGGATTACTACGAAAAAAGCTTTCAGATAACGAAGCTGACAAGCAGGAGACAACGAGCATAGCCATGCAGGAGCCATATTTAAAGTGCTTTTATTGTACGAGTATTCCTGCAGAAATTAGTATGGATTAAATCTGATACAACACACAGGAAGGATGACAACACGACACACCACTGACATCTTTCTTCAGTTTAGAACTGGAAATTTTGTTGTAATGACAGCATGACATCAACGCTTTAGGACTCTACTACAGTGACGTGCCTTGCTTTGGAGAGCTCTTCACAGAGCTTTGAATGATATCCGATGTTCATTCATCTTTCATGGGAAAAACAATCAGGATGTAGAATTGCTTACCCTTGCAGTGCTTTGTTGGTATATTTACACTTCTCCCTCAGGACCGTAAAAATTTCTGAAAATGTAATAACAAGAAAAAAAAGACACTTTAGGCAGAGGTTTTCTTTCCAGTGAAGTAAGAGCAAGAGGTAATTACTAATAATCTAACAGTCATTTTTGTTTAGCTTGGTCATCAGGAGTTTAATAAGTTGAATACGTTCTGCAGACATGAGAGTGGAGCCACGAATCCCCAGAGACCATACTGCTCATGATGTAGGAAAGATGTGACAGAACACCACTGTTTATTCATAATCTTTCTAAACTAGGATTAACTTGCTAGAATCAAAGCGCCGTCTTTAAAAATAGGATCCAGATAAGATTATCAGAAAGAAATTAAATGTACTGACACCACTCTCATTTCACTGGGATTAAGATTAATCCTTATCAAATTCTTTCAGCACATTCCACATATATGAATTCATGTACTGTATTAATCAGATAACTTTACAAGTAATGTTAATACTTTAAGCATAGAATAAACACCACAACATATCAATACTCAAACCAAATTTGAGCCATTTTGACTCTTTAAACAAAGAATTCAGAATTTTAAGCATGAACCCCTATATTCCCAGGGACAAAAACAACTACAATCAGTGCGATACTGAATGAGAACACTTCAGCATGAAAATCATTGGTACTACTTTGCTAACAGACTACAGAAATTCTGTCAGACTTCTCTTTTTATAATCACAGACGGCGTGAACTGAATACAGCGCTCCATCCGTCTTTCTCTTCAGTTTGTTTACAGGCATTGAGGTAAAAACAGACCAAGGTGTATCTCTGTAGGGATCCTTTTGTCGTCAGGCTCTTATAAGAATGTCCTGAGCCTATCAGCAGTGAAAACAAGTGGTATATGTTGATGTGGGCGTTTGCCCTGTAGGGTTAGTGCATGTGGTCTCTTTGCAGTTGCAAGTTACTGTGGTGTTTTAACTCAGCACTGAAGAGATTTCCAACGTTACTTTCTGGCTAGAATAAAAATTTAGACCCCAAATGATGGGAAAAATGGAGCCCAGGCTAAAATTTCCCCAAGTTATCCTTTAATGCTGCATTTTTTTTTGATAGATATGTTGAAATAAATCAAAAGCATTTTCAGAATGTACATTTCTATAAAATCCAGTGTTTGGCCTGCAGTCTGTTACAAGTCCCCTTTCCATTCTCAAAGGTTACAGATATTTTTTGTAGCGTTCATATAGGCTTTAACACATGGTCTGAATCAGGAAGGTATCACTCTTTTTTTTCTGTTTGAAGTCTTTCCAGTTTAAAATTGTGCGGTGGAATGGACCCAGTAATCTGAAGGTTAGCAAAAACTCATTAATCTACTGACTGTTCCTCCCTTCTGATATTATTGTGCATTTTAACAGCCTTTGTGTGCTTTCTTAAATAAAGAAAAATAAAATACTGGCTGAAGAAGTAGGTTGTGTCTGTGTATACCTGGATCCTCCTCCATGATGTTGAGGGCCTCAATTGCAGCAGCAGCCAACATTGGTGGAAGAGAGGCTGAGAAACAGTAGCCCTGTCCAGACAAACGCTAAAACACACATATACACACAAGCATGACCGATCAGTGAGAAGTGTCCTGTATCCAATCAATGCTTAAAATACAGGATTCTGCCAAAATGTATCCAATGATTATTTCAATCCAATGCCAGAAAATGTTGCTCAAACACCATGTCAGACAGTCACGGTGATCAAGTTTTTCTTTCTGCCAGAAATCTGGCCTGCATAAAACGGATACTTCACAGAAGGGCCATTTTGCATTTAGCTTGGTTTACGTTTCAAAGCACACATGTCTCCTGTTATATCTATTGCCTTTGATCGCTCAAATGATGATGCAAAGACCATTCTCCAAAACGTACAGATTTACTGCACGATCCTATTCACACCACACACAGATCCGAAATCAAAATGAACTACACCAATCGTATAGATTGATGATTTGCAGAGGAATACCAAGTATGGAAAGAAAGAGCCATAATTCTCAGATACCTGATGATCAATTACAAAAGATCGTCCACAGCAGAAGCCGCCTATTGAAGCCAGTGCATTCTCCATGTTGGCACTTATGAGGTCAATGTCATCTATCTGGATAAAGTAAAAGTCACAGCATTAATAAAGTGTAACAAAGCGCATTAAATATTAACATGTCTCACAGTCATCAAAATACATAACATATAGGGAAGAGTTGTGCAGTTTAAAGAAGGCATTCTCAAACATGTTCTCCTTTCAGATGTTAATCCAAATGTGAGCCACTCTAGCATAATACAGATTAAGTCGCTAGGTGGTGTTTTGAGTGAGAGCCAAAGTAATTTGAAAATGGTGTACCTGGACGAAAATGCGATATCGCCAAAAATACATCCTTCAAAGAATAATCTTCTACATGACCATGTTGAAATATCCAAACACACAAACTGTCCATGCTAAAATGCTTGTTTAAGAAATAGTTCCATATCCAAGTTATTGTAAAACAATAGAAAAATCCACTTATGTTGCTAATTTTCAAATCGCTTTTGTGATTCGATACCAGAATACAGAATCTCATAACGGTAAACCTCTAAAAAGCCTCAAAACTTTCAAATGCAGACATTCTGTTAAATTAGCGACATTCATAGTGATGTAACTCAGTCAATTTTTATGCCATTATCATGTATTATACCTCATTATGAAACATATTTAATTCTCTTTCGCTACGACTCTGACACTGAGCAGAGCTGCACCTTATGATTTTTATTATAAAGTAAAGCGTTGCTAAGTGGCAGTCGGCTAAGAGAGGCACCAACCTCCCTGTGAATTAGGATTAAGCAGTTCAGAAAATGAATGAATGAACAAACCTGCATTATGCTGGAGTGGGTCACAAATGTGTCCAGTTATGGTATATTTGGGCTATTTGTTTGGAATCATGGAACTTTCTCCTGACAGATCACTGTGAACTTTTGAAACAGTGCACTGATCCCAAAGAGACTCGTTTGAACCATGATATTACCTCCCATAAAACCAATAATACATGACTAGACTGTAGTTGCACTCAACCTTGTCAGAATTTCAACCAGCAAGACGTTTTCTTTTAAGGAATGACTGAGATTTCAAATTAAACTGTTCTTCATTCACAAAACAGGGAAGCATAGACTAACACATGCTACTTACATTCACATCAAAGTGTTCAGTGACGCCCCGACCGTGCTCTCCTAGCACTCCGAAAGACATGCTTTCTTCCAAAAAGATGCGTACTTTATACTTATACTTCAGTTCCAACTGCAAATGAACGCACCACACACCTAGTAAGTGTCTTTTTTTACTACTTAGACATTATTTTCATATTTTCAAACATTTAATCTCTCCCTGTTTAGAAATCCCCACAGGAGTTAAGTGTAAGCATGTGGTATAAACTGTACAGAAAAGGGGATCAGTGTGTTTTCTCACCAGCTGTGGGAGAGGGCAGATATCTGCTGTGTTCACATACAGGCCTTCAACAACAATGAATCTTCTTGTAACTTTGGCCTTGCGTGGATTCTGACAAAATACACACGGGAATATATCTATCAGTGAGAAGATTCCGAAACATCAGCGCATTCTTTCGCATGTGTCTGGATATCTGGGAAAACTCAGTGGATGTTGCTGCGGCTGAAGAAAAGATAAAATATTACACTTTAACCAAAATACTGCTTACATGGTTCGACTCCTCACCTTTAAAAAATTGTTAATGTTGTACTTGCTCATTTTTCACATCAACTCTCTGCCTAGTACATCCTACTCCTTGGCAGGTTTTCACCGCAATGAGGTAATCAATGTCATTCATGTCATCTGTCAGTGCTCACAAGGTTTTAATGTTATGGCTGATCCATATCATTTTTATATTTTTTCTTGTCTAAACTCTGTTCTTGTACGGCTGACGCCAGTTAAGGAACCAGTTTAACACAGAGGTGAGTTCAGTCTCTCAAAAAATGGCACATATGGTGACAAATTCATCCAACTGTTCATGGCTCATATCCTCGGTGACTGCAGTTCATTCATGTATTACACACGTTCGTCCTGAAGGTATGTTTCCTTCCACAACATGCATGCACAGTACACGCCAAACTCTTGTCCCACCTTCTGGTCCTCCAGCTCCTGTTCCTTCAACAGTCGCTCAAGATCCTCCATGTCATTATGCTTGAAGTATTTAATAAAGCTCCGGGAAGCCTGCAGGCCCTTCTGGATTGCAAAACATGCTGCTTCATCTCTGCGGAAACCGAATCACAAACAACACACAATAACACATTTTCTACTTGTGTAATCAGTGCATCTGGAGAGTAACAGAAAGAGAATGTCATCAACAACACTGAAGGGAAACATTATAGTTGCAACAGAAACCCCTCTGGCTGAGAAGAAAGAATCATACAATGCACAAGGACTTACACAAATACAATGTCGCCTCTCTTGGAGTAGGCAGGAATGGCGCTGGCTATGGTCGCGAAGCCGTAGGAGTAGATGATGGCTTCTTCTGTTCGCATAAACTTAGCCAAGCGGTCCTCTAACTCCAGGTGAACATCTAAAAGGAAGGGATGGTAATAGCATCAACTGAAAGTCAGGAAAGATCTTAAATCGAGTTCAGGCTTATATAGAGCTTCCAGAATGAAATGTTACCCACCAAACGTTCCATAGAAGCCTCTTGGGCCACATGTACCCACACCGTACTTCCTAAGAGATGCAAGGGCCCTTTGCTGAAACATTTTTTAAAAATAAATAAATAAAAACCAAAAAAACTGTGCATGCTATTCAAGACCAATAACATTTCAATGATCTATCTGATGCTAAATTCCATTTCTCTGATGATTTTATCATCATAATCAGTGAAATCCTTTCACAGTGCACACTTCTATCCTGTACTAATAAACAAATGGCGCTGACAAGGCGATGGGGTTCCGCCATGAAATTCGTTAATGCAGTTAAAATACACTGAGCGCCAAAACAGCTGCCTCTGAGCAGCACTCTACAATCAGAGCTGGATACACTCGGAATTTTAAGAATCATGGAAAAGCAATTAGGCTAATGTCTGCTCTCGTGATGGTACAAACCTTAACACGTGCATTATCGAGCAGGCCCAAGAAGTTAAACGAGGCAAAGTTAACGCACTCTTTGCCATTAACAATCATTTTGTGGCTTGGAGAGCTGTAAAAGAAAAACACTGTTATTAGCAGTAAGTAGGAGCCCAGGACATATGAATTATTCTTTCAGCTTGGCGTTGATAGAGCTGCTGTAATCAGTCATGTCAGAACTAATAATGCGGTGCCAGTGAACCAAAATAGATGATGTTTCATGCCGGCTTACCCAGTAACAACGTCATAGTTTCGTGCTGGATGATCTTTCGACATTAGAGGAACCAATGGCTCCGGCTGCCATTCTTCAATTAACTCTTCTTTTTCCTAAAACATTCACAGCCAATAAAGAAATTACAGGTTTACACCAGAGGAAAAGTGAGGAGGTTTCAAGTTTGCCACTACAAGCTTTTTAAACAGGTTAGAATTGCAGGCAAACACTACATTTCTAAATGTTTGTAGACACCAGGGATTCACACCTATATGTGGGCCATCGCTTAACTGTGATAGAACGGCTGTCTATTCTACAGCAGTAATGTTTCCCCTTCGCTGGATCTACAGGCCCCAAATCTGTTCCAGTGTCACAATACTCCCTCCATGCAAGAAGCAACATTCATGAAGACAGAGTCTGCCACGGTTGATATGAAAGAACTCAACTGGTCTGCATAAAACCTTTCTCAACCCCACATAACACCTTCGGGATGAACTGGAATGCAGACGCCCCAAAAGACTTACTCACCCAATATCAGTGCCCAACCTCCTGCGTGCTTTTACGGCTGAATTGGCAACTCCCCACAGCCATGTTTCAAAATCTAGAGGAGAGCCTTCCCAAAAGAGCAAATGGGAACTAAATCTAAAAGGGATGTTACATAAGTAAGTACATAAGGAATAAGTACATATCCTGTGCATTCCCTGAACATTTTGGTGCCAGTTCATTTTAAACCAATCCTTAATTCTTCGTTGTACGGACTCCACAAGATTTTTGAAACACTTCTTTGTGATTCTGCCCCATGTTGACATGATTGGATCCAGCAGTTCCATCAGATTTTTCAGATGATCTTTCATGCTGCAAATCTCAAAAGTGCTCTACTTCAGATTCTTACCAGTGACTGGGAAAACCAGTTCAACACTAAACTCATTGTCACGTTCACGAAAGCCAGCTTCATGATATCATGCATTATCATGGTGGAAGAAGCCATTAAACTGATGAGTAACTTATGCCCATGGTCAACAACACTACTCAAACAAAACATGCCAGCAAAACATTCCTCACACCATCACACTACCTCCACCAGCCTGGACACAAGGGTCCCCGGATTCAAGTCATCGGTGCCAAATTCTGACCCATCAATCTGTGTGCTTAAGGAGAAATTAGGATTCACCAAAACAGGCTGTTTTCACTTTAACAGTTCAGTGTTGATAAGCCTGTGCCCACTGCATCCCCACTTTTGAATTACTGACTGGCAGATATGTTAGCCAAAGATGATGACCCACTGTTATAGTCCAACCACCTCAAATTCAACCTCTTGTGTAGTCCGAGATACCTTTTTGCTCACCACAATAGCATGGTTACTAGACTTACTGAAGCCTTTCTGTGAGCTTGAACCAGTCTGACCATTCTCCGCTGACCTCTCTGATCAACAAGACATTTCTATCCCCAGAACTTCCCCTGGTTCTTCAGTATCTCCCAGCCTCCCAAAGATGTGCTGATTGGGTATGCTGAATACCCCTGGTGTGCATTTTTATATTTGAATGTATATGAATGGTGGGTGCCTTAAGCATAGGGATTGCCTTCTGTGAACGTTACATGTAGGACTTTTTATACTATAAGAATACTGGATATACCACAGCTTACCTAAAAACACCTCTACTATTCAAAATCAATTTCAGAGTTGTTATATGCAGCATTTTAACTGGTTAATACTTGGTTTTAATTTGGTTTGGGCAGAACACATTCCAAAAAAGGCACTTTAATTCCCAAAGGATTTGAGTAAATATTTTATAGTATTTAATAGGCTACTTATATAAAAGGAAATTTTATTGCCATGTTGCTCTGATAGAAGTATAAACACAGATCCTCCAGTATTCATTTTATTAACACCTACAATGCCAAGTGTACTGAATCAAATTATTGTTCATTAACAGTAAATGTTTACAACTGCACTGGTATGAAGGTTCTACCTGGCACTTGGTTCAAAAATAAGTTTGAGCACTTAATTAGCATTACTGGATATTATTCAGTAAGTATTTTTATTTGCATTAGTTGAGCAAACTTTTTTAGCACAGTATTTAATTCATAAATCCAATAACTAATCTCCATACATTAAATTAGACACACCCAATTCATGTACTAATCCCACATGTGTGACCCTTTGCAATTCAATTAACTTTAATTTCTTTTTATGAAATTATTATAAATTGAGAATCATAAGATATTATAAGACTTTTAGATAAGATAAGACTTTTTGTTAATCTAGACATCTTGACTTATGAAGTATACAAATATACAAGCATACTGCAGTGTAAGTATGATAATCTAACTTTTTATTGATTAAAAAAAACTTCAAGCTTGAGTGCTACCATAAAATCTGACATATGATCTGATTGTATGAATTAAAAACATTCAGACAAGCCCTTATACACACACACGCACTATATATATATATATATATATATATATATATATATATATATATGTTTGATGGACTGAACAGTTCCCAATTTGGATGCATTACCTTCTCAGTAAGATCTGACCTGTCTTGAAGCTTATATGTTTTGGAGAACAACAGCCTGATTATCCATAATATCAAAAATCCTTCTAAGATCAAATGATATGCTGGTGCCTAAAAGCCAGAGGAGAAAAACAAAATGTCCATTTATTAGTTCATACAGTTCCCAATTATTCAAAAAGAGTACATTTTAGTAGCAAAATATACAATATACTCTTAACAATAAATGAACATTATATAGTGTATTTTTCACAAAAACCTACACAGTACTTATCCTATACTTCAAGCTTGAAAATGTCCCATTTATAAAATATACCTGTTTTTTTGCATTTGGGGATTAAATTTTTATAAAAAGGTAAAATGGTATATTTTAAAAATCCATCGTATATAAATGCAAATTCCACAGGACATAAAATAAAGAAATTAACACACTACTTCAATGTGTTGTTGTTATATATAATATGTTGTTTTTTTGTCTTTGAGTCTTCTTTTTAATTATAAATCAAAGTAAAACTTGTTTTTTTTAAGTGCTTATAATTAAATACTATTCTTCTACAACAAAACAACAAAACTTATTTAAATTGTTTAACAAGGTTAAAGGATATGGGTTTGGTTTTGATGGCACAGAGGTGTAACTAATAAAAGAGGTTAAAGACTCAAACCGAAATGGATGCCTATTATCTACATTAGTGCACTTCACAGGCTATGAAAGAATTAATTCTACACCCTACTTAGGGCACTATAAGGGTGATGGTGGGAGTAATTTAGGATGAAACCATTACCTATTTGGCAACCTGATTTTTACTTCCTGTATTGGCTAAACAACAAACTAGACTCCAATCTCTACTCAGAATAGAGGCACCAATCTTCCAGGATTTCAGTAGAATAAACAAGCAAATAAAGTTATTAACAAAAATGATTCGACATTAAATTTTGCACTAACCTCGTAAAAAGCTTGCACCATCTCAACTAACACCCACTGTTGCCCTGCCGCCATCTTGGTTACCACGGTCACATGACCACACAACACATACGTCATTTTGCTAAGAATATGTAACTGCGCCCTCGTGTGGAGTTCTGCAGAAAAAATTATTTCTTTATTTCCCCTTTTTCATCTTTTCCCCTTGTTTTTCTTAATTTCCAAGGACAAACGCACAAAGAAAAGTTCAGAAAAAAGAAGAGCAAAGATGATTACTTTTAATTTACTTTTCATTATTATTATTGTTATTATTATTTATTGTTATTATTATTATTATTAATAATAATAATAATAATAATAATAATAAATAATAATAATAATAATAATAATAATAATATTAATACTGATATTTGTGCATTTTAAATAGTTCTTACACTGTTTTTCTTTTTGATATTCTGGTTTATTCTATCTGGGAGGAAACTAGTGGCTTTTTTAATGATTACAAGATTTTACTGTTTATTTTTTCAAGAGAAAATTATAACTTTGTTGCTTTTTGCTTTTAATTACCAAAATCAAGCAAATTAATTCCTTACTAAAAATAAATCTGTATAAACAAAAGATTATAATTACTCAAAACAAAATCTAAACATTCTTCAACAACCTTTATTGAGCTGAGACAACTCATCCCGGTACATTAGTACTTGTAGTGATTCCATCGTGCCCACCTCACAAGTCAGGAAGTTTCCCAACAAGATAGTCCTGGATAAACAGTCAAGTTCTCCGTATGCCGCGTGTCCGCTCCAGACTGAGAAAGGCTATCACAGCAGCCAAGAGGCAGAACAGAGAGAAGCTGGAGGACCTCTACTCCACTGCTGACTCTGGGCGGATGTGGCAGGGACTGCGGCACAACACAGACTATCAGACCATCACCAGCACCATCAGCTCCAAGGACAGCCTGCTGGATGATCTCAACACATTCTACACCTGCTTCAAGACCTCTAACTACAGCACAGAGAGGATACACACACTGTGACTAAGCCAACCCCTCTCCCCACCCCTAAAAGTTTCACCATTTCAACTACACAAAATATTGAAAAGGATCAACCCCCGCAAGGCACCAGGACCAGACAACATCCCTGGATGGGCTCTGGGAGCATGTGCTAACGAGCTAACTGATGTTCTCACCTCCATCTTTAACCTCTAATCATCTCCCTTCCCAAGAAGAGTCCACCTACCTGTCTGAATGATTACAGGCCAGAAGCCCTCACTCCAATCATTATGAAGGGTTTTGAGAGAGTGGTGCTGGCCAACATTCAGAGCAGCATACACCCTAGACCCCCTGAAATTCCCCCAATGACGCCATCGATGCTGCACTCTATTATTCACTTACCCAACTGAAAAACAAACACTCCTACATCAGGACGCTCATGGTTGACTACAGCTCCACCTTCAACACAGTCAACCATCAAAATCTCACCCACAAACTATCTACACTTGGCCTGAATCCCACTCTCTGGGACTGGCTCCTGGACTTTCTGACGGGCAGGCCCTAGTCTGTCAGGATCAGTAATAGGACTTCAGTCAGCATATCACCATAAACACGGGCGTCCCGCAGGGATGTGTCCTCAGCCCCATCCTCTACATCCTGTTCACTCATGTCTGCACCACCTCCCACAAGGACAACATCATCCTGAAGTTCGTAAATGCAGGCAGTCTACAGGATGGAGATAGCCAGCCTGGTGTCATGGTGTCAACAAGACCAAAAAAAAACAAAACAAGAGATGATAGTGGACATGAGGAAGCAGAGGACCCTGATCAGCCACTGTTCATCCGAGAGCTTGAAGTGGAAAGGTGAGCACCTTCAAATATCTGGGGATCCACATCAAAGAGGACCCGATCTGGACATTCACACCACACAGCTGGTGAAGAAGGCTCAACAGCGGCTGTACTTTCTGGGGAGGTTGAGGAAGTTTGGCAGGTCGCCCAGGATCCTCGGCAACTTCTACAACTGCACTGTTGAAAGCGTCCTGCCGTGGACCACCGTGTGGTATGGCAGCACTACTGTTATGCACCGCAAACGCCTGCAGAGAGGGGTAAAGACTGCTGAGAAGATCACCAGGACCTCACTGCCCTCTCTGCAGAGCATCTACCACCGCAGAGTCCCCCAGCAGTGCTGCCTCCACAGACCTCACCCACCCCCAACATTGTAGAAGTAAGAAATGCAGAACTTCCAGGTTATGGAACACCTTCTTCCCTAATGCCATCATACTCCTAAACAGATGACAGAAATAAATAATACCTCATTTGACTGTTTACATCCTCACCAACTGCACATGCAATATTGCACATAAAACCGATGATGCTGCACACAGTAAAATCTTACTGTAGAGTTGTTGTTGTTGTTGTTGTTGTTGTTGTTGTTTTGCACAATTTTGGACAGTATATTAACATTGTACTGCCACAGTCTTATGTCTAAGTATAGTCTCTGTCTATATTTCTATATTTCCTGTCATGTAGTCTGTCAATATTCTTGTGTGTTTGTTTATGTTTTGTTTAAGCTATTAAAAAAAAAACTTTTGGTATTCAATGTGGACAACAAAGAAAGATTTTCATTGTACAGGGAAACATGTTTCCAGACTGTTTAAAGAGAATAAACTCTTTAAACTTGAACTTAGTGCAGTTATTAAATTTAAAACTATGAGTCACTGAGGTCATGATCGGATTTATCCACTTGATGGCAGTGTTTCATTTAAATGTATTTATTTATTAATTTATTCATTTATTTGTTCGTTCGTTCCCTCCCTCCTTCCTTCCTTCATTCATTCATTCATTTAACCCGATAGCAGGGCTCCCGTCACACAGTCGCTGCGTTGTCGGGAGTCTAAAACCCGAATACACACCGCGATATAAGTTTCTTGGATTTTGAATTTTTTTGTATTAATTTTTCCAATTCACTTTGCTTTAGTTTGTTCTTGAAAAACCGATGATGGTTGATGCTATTCCTTTAATAGTATGGGAGACCAGGGTTACTTGGAGCACGGTTAATTATTCATTCATTCATTCATTTTCTGAACCGCTTATTCCTAATTAGGGTCGCGGGGAGGCTGGCGCCCATCTCAG
>JBCNYG010000024.1:30245087-30267616 GCA_039654305.1 Porochilus rendahli
GTCGGCTGAGATGGGCGCCAGCCTCCCCGCGACCCTAATTAGGAATAAGCGGTTCAGAAAATGAATGAATGAATGATAATGTGTACCACTGGTGTACCAATGATGTATCCTAATGTTGAGTTCTACAATACTGTACTTAAATAACAACATACAGACAATAATATTATATGGGCCATGATAGTGGTTAGCACTCGTGCCTCACAGCAAAAAGGCCCTGGGTTTGATCCTGCAGTCAGCAAGGGTGTTTCTGAACAGAGTTTGCATGTTCTCCCATCCTTGAGTGGGTTTCAAAGGTCAACTGGCTACACTAAATTGCCTATAGTTGTAAATGTGAGCGTGAATGGATGTTTGTTCTGGGGAAAACGTTTTTCAGAGGATTCGCCCAATGCACCCAATGGTGCGGAATGGGAATATAGATCGACAGATAGATGATATAAGAAAATATGATAGAGTGGGGTGTATAGCCAAGCATAATATTCCTATTCCACCACAGCTTATGGTTACACCGTTGAAAAAACTTTGAAGCCATTTATAGTTATATTTAATATTTTGTAACATTAAAGAAACGAGTTTGTTTGTCAGCAACTAATCTTTTAAGTCCTGAAGACTCTCCTTTGTCAGGAAACTGACTGGTGCTGACACTAGAGACTCTCTTCCATAAATGTTAAATAAACATAAAACATAACATAAAACTTCACCAATTACAAAGCCATTTATTATTAGGTTTTGATAATGTGGCGCAGCTGGCATACAGATCCCTGTGAGTTATTGTAGAAACGTAACAAAATGAGGCCATTAATATAAACCTATAAATGATGTTACAGCCTTGACTACTGTAGTAAAAGTTATTACCCACATAACCAAAAGTAAGTACTGACCCCTGGGAATGTAGCTGTACACTCTTATAAAAAAGTCCAGCACTACTACCCAGTTCTTCTTTCAGCTTAATCCATGTTGTCTTACTTAAAGTCAGTCGTTTTTTGGGGGGGGTTTTATGCACTAATAAAATCAAGCCAAACTGTCACTGGAGCAGACAGGCTGCCTATACTTGATGTGTGCAGGCCAGAGATAAGAATAGCCGAACCCACCCCAGCAGTCTGTTTCTCTCCTCCACTCCCACACTGCCTACAAATGAGGAGTGTGCAGCAGAATGTTGCTCTCCTCTCAAAAAAAGTCACTGTGGCATGTGGAAATCATTACCGCTCATAGTGCCAGGTTTAATCCATTAACCCAACATGCTGCACACAGGTCAGTGGCGGGTTGTATTACAGCAGTACATATCCATATGCAGGCTAGTCAAGAGCTGAAACATTCATTCAGCCTCATTAAAGAGTCCTTTCACAAAGCATAGTGGTTTTTCAAACCCAAAGCAGGTGTGTCACACACCTGCCCCATATGAAAAAAAGGTCAAACATTACTCTGTTCAAGCAGCACAGTGGCCTTTGCTCCAGCTCTCTAATTGGATACTAAGTCTGGGCTGTGCGGAGTTTTGCATATTCTCCCTTTGTCTATGTTTTCCTTCCAAAAATATGCCATTGGTGGTTTCACTACAGCAAAGTGCCCAAAGTGTGAACGAGTATATGTAACATGCTGCAATGGACTGACGTCTTATTCAGGGTTTATTTATTTCTCCACCATATAGCCAGTGTTCTTGGGAAAAACTCAAAATCTACTGTGACTAGCGGAAAGTGGTTACTAAAGAATGAAAGAAACAATCATGAATAAAAGAATGTTCTTCTGCCTCTGAAAACGGAGGGGTTGTTTGTCCGTTTCTGTCATATAAACTCAGGGCTTGTCTCGGTGAGCACGTGGATAATCGACTGTAAAATAGACTGATCTGCTGCTGTCCACACCCAAAGACATCCCATTGACATGTTCCTGGGCGTGCCGCTTGCAAGATGTAAGCGCTTCTGAATCATGCAATTAAGCCGCTGTGTGAAACATGATCTATGTGGTAAGGCTTTGACTGATGAACTTAAGTGGAGTTCTCCGAAGTAGCACACTTCCATATGGGAATTATGACTTAAGAGAGAGGAAAGTAGCATGAGTTATCACAGAGTGTACATGCTTTTACATTTCCCACAGAAATGCTACTCTAAGCACAGCATAAATATTATAAGTAAGTGTTTTACCAAACCAGCTCAAAAAGTAGCAGTACACCAGTATGGCATGTCATTCGCACTCTCTATAAAGTCACCGCCTTAAGCATTTTCATGTACAGCAGTGTAGGCCCCGGGGCGTAGTGGTTAGCAAGTCCGTCTCACAGCAAGAGTCTTCATGTTCTCCCCGTGTTTGCAAGGGTTTCCTCTGGGTACTCCGGTTTCCCAAAGACATGCACACTGGGTTAACTGTCTGTTCCAAATTGCCCATTGGTGTGGTTCTGGGTGTGTGTGTTGGCCCTGCGTTAGCCGGGCAAGCTGTTCAAGGTGCCTTTAGCCAGTGTCAGCTAACAACCCTAGTAGAATTAAACGATTTGACAAATGAGTGATTGGTATACAGCATTTAAAAAATACATATAATAATGAATAACTTAAAAAACGAACTCAGCTAAATAATTATACATTGCCAAAACACATGCTACAGTATAACAGCATATATGAGCTGGGATAAATGAAACCAAGATACAGCTACAAGCTGTCTACAGATGCAAGCTGCAGTGCCATTCATCCAACTGTAGCCCACCCTGTGAAGTCAAGTCCCACATCCTGGCCTTAGAAGAGAGGCTTTGTGGATAGAGCTAGTTTCAGACATGCGGGCCAAATATGTATGTAAATGAGTTCTAAAGCTGCCTGAACTCCATCCTCTTCTGCTAAAATTATCTGTCTTTTTTTTCTCTTTGATTCCTTCAATGATGTATCTGTGACTGATACCCCTTTCTTTGTTAACCTTCATCCTGGAAACATCTAAAAAAAATTTGCCTTGATGTCAGAAACTGAAGCTTTGGATGAGTATGAAAGAAGAACTAGGCTCTGAAGAATGCTGTGCTTAACCCTAAACCAACACGGCCAGTTAATGAAGGTTTAGCTTGTCAGAGCCAACAGAAATATGTCCTCAAGATCCCCAGCATATAGATAATCGAATAAATAATTATCTGGTGAATTAAAGGACTTGGCAAACATACCATGTTAAGACCTACTTGGAAAGAAATTGTTTTACATGGAAAGTTGGGGTACTGTTATTATTCCTGGAGAGTCTATAGGATTTTAGTCAAGTCCAGATCCTTCATGTCAGTAAATTTTTGTTTACATATAAAAGATAATTCATACACCAGAAAGATTAATTCGTATTTTACCCTCTATAAAATGACCAGTAGAAATAACCGCAGGTGATATACATGTAGACTATGTACATTTTTATGTTGGTAAAGGTTCTGTTATGTCCAATGGAAATTTTTTTTTTTGGTCTTTTTCTTCAGTTTGAAGACATACTAGGAAGCGCTCTTTTCTAGCATCTCGTGATGAAACCAAAAGTATCGACAAAGTTTGAAATGGAGAACAAAAACATTTTGTCAACATCTTACCTGTCCGAGAAATGATACTTATGGGGATTTTTAGGTAAGTTTTGGATTTTCCACTACCTTAAAGCTATGTCATGTGCATGTGACTTACTAACAATAAAGTGAGCCTTACAACAGGCACTTTTTGAGAAAAACATCTAAACAATCAGTATGAAAATAATCTCTATACTGTATGAGAGT
Organism: Porochilus rendahli; assembly: GCA_039654305.1. Taxonomy (NCBI): domain Eukaryota; kingdom Metazoa; phylum Chordata; class Actinopteri; order Siluriformes; family Plotosidae; genus Porochilus; species Porochilus rendahli. The sequence goes on from JBCNYG010000024.1 coordinate 30,248,785, forward strand.
GGGCTGATCATAATATCATAAATGCAATCATGTCTGACACAGAAATCTATTTTTTTCATATATAAATCAACCAAAATTACACCAGACATGCTCTGGCAACTCTATTTAACAGACATATGTCCGGAAATCATATCCTATCTGAATAGTACTTTAGTCTGTATAACAATCATGCTCTAGCAAAACCAAATGATCTTAGCAACCAAGTAAAGATTCTTATCATAGGTTTAAATATTTTTCCACCAGCAGATCCTCAGGACCCGATCCCAATCAAGATCCATTACTATAACATGGCATACAAAGTTCCTTTTTCAACAGCTTACAAAAGACCCCCAAGAAAGGATTCATTAGCCATGTAAGAATGGAAGAGTCTGAGAGGCATGGTTCATTGCTCTGTGTATGAATAGCCAACGATCCATGACACACAACTCTTGGGACTAGTGCTTAATTGACCCTGATGGACGAGGAAAGGGGATGGTTTTCCTGGCCTGAATGTCAGAACGGATGCCTCAGAAATGTCCACAGAGAAATCCCTTTCGGTGGTAAACTACAGTGACTAGCGGATTGGGTGATAGAAAGATTTTCCACAAGAGAGAGTTCGCCAATGCGAAAAAGAAGTGCTGAGCAAAACCAGCATCACAAGCTGAGAGTGAGAGAACGAGAAAATGAGCATGTATACTTTCCAGGACTAATCCTGCACAGTCCCTACCAGAGGATCAACACAAACATAGTGGAACATTATTAAGAATGAATGTCATCATTTAATGATAAAACCCCCAAATCTTGTGGGTTAAAATAACCATTTAATAAAAAAAAAAAATACACCCTCTTTTTTTTTTTTTTTTTTACTGCTGCAAAATTTAATGGATGATGCAAAACCTGACAATCCCAACTCACCCTCCACAGCTGAACGGGAGTACAGCGCAGCAGGTTGTGAGAGAGCACTATGAAGCATCGGGCTCCGAGTGCACTTCACTCTGCAGGAGACCTTTGTCCCTCACTCATTTATGGCTCAGTGGCCAAGTGGCATTCACTTGCTCCATCACTAACCCCTTCCACACAAAGCTGCTGCACGCTCCTGAACCAAACCCTGCCTCCAGCCCCGCCCCCTTTCCTTCATCATTCACCAGCACACTGCATTTAATGTAACCATGTTACATAAACGTATATAAACATTATTCTCTATTACGCCAGCTTTTAACAGCAGGAATACACAAACTATAACATTAATATTCTTTTCTTGATATAAAAGAATAGAGCTCCCATATGGTCTAGCGGTTAGGATTCCTGGGTTTCACCCAGGCGGCCCGGGTTTGACTCCCGGTATGAGAAGAGACTTTTTTAAAATTTCCCTGAGGGAGTCATCCCAAAGGGATCAATAAAGTTAAGTCTAAGTATAAAATAAAATAGTTTTCATTTACCTTGTTTAAAAAATACATAGTACATCCATCCCGTCTTGAATTAAAGCTTAATATGGTGAAGAAAAACTATAACTTAAGAGCCAAGCTGTTCATGTGAAGCATCCACCAAACCATACACATTCCGAAAGACGGCATATTCCAACTCGGCAAAAATACCTGAGCAGACGCAATCACAAATGGTTTCTGAGCAAAGGAGGCAAACCCAGTTCCTCATTTTGCCAGCCATCTTTGCTGGAAGAATTGCTGCCTTGTTGCTTGAGGACAGCCCTCAATTCTTCCATCCAAGGCCTTGTTGCCACAGCAGCCACTAACCACTGAGGAAGGGGGTTTGTATGATTGTGAAAGATCACAATAGAGCCCCATTCCCAATCCCCCCTCCTCCTGTCTGTCGCTCTCTTTCTCTCGCTCTGTGTCTGTCTCTTAAGATGAGTTTAACAGTGAGCTCGACTCACAATTTCCATACAAATGACACACATTGTGACTGCTACAAGTTTTGGTGAAGGAGACTAAAGTTTGCAAAAAGTTTCTGCAGCCTCTATACACAAAGAGCAAGAAGGTGCTAAAGCAACAAAGAAGAGGTGACATAATGCCTCCAAATCGCCTACTAAATGGTAATTGACTTTTGGTGGGTACATAGAATCTTTCTTGATTTATCTATTTGAGGTGAAACCCAGAATGTTAGCATAAAAGAGCAAGTAATCAGTGTGGAGGTTTAGTAATATTGAAAAGAGGCATACTCCTAAAGCAGGCTGCAAGCACCGAGAAGAAGATTCCTACAATATCTAACATTCCTGAGTGGATCTTGAGCTCATAACGCTTTAATTCTGGCATCGAGCTCATCCATTCTAAGACGAGAGGCGTTTTCTCAGGACTTGGATTTTATACACTGTAGACTCAAATATTTCTTTACTGTTGCTATTAGGTATACTAAAACAACTCTCTTCTTAGGGCCTTTAAAAGTATATTGCACATGTTGTTTATTTAAATAGTCCAGAATAGCTTTATCTTTATTCATGCAGGAGTCACTTATGATCTTGAACACCTGATAGCAGCTTCATTATCGCCGTATTATTGCAGATGCAGCACTTTGCACAGGCTGCACTGTCAGGAGCTTACAAAGACCATATGGCATAGTAACAACCTTTTTTTTTTGCATCAAACAGTTATGCAACATATAATAACCACAGATTTAAGCAGTTAAAAAGCATTTCATTAGTAATTTATAGTGTACTAGAAACTTGGATTACAGCAAAACACCATAAGATGGAAGAACTCATACCTTTAGTTTTAAATAATTTTCTGTTTCTGCCTGGAGAGCAATTGGGGGTTCGGTGCCTTGCTCAAGCGCACTTCAGCCATGAAGCCACACATTTTTCCTGCTGGTTCAGAAATTGAACCAGTGACCTTTCGATCCCAAAGCCGCTTCTCTAACCATTAGGTTACGGCTGCCCCCATCTTACTTCTTACCTAGTTTTTCCTAAATTGTGTCAAGTGTCCTGAAAGCAGGAAAACATTTCCAGTTTTTGAGAAAATGTGCACGGTTCAAATGATGTGGCGTTCAAGTGGTGCTTTACTACACAGTAATATTCTTTCTAAGTGAGTATCAGAAGGTGGTAAATAATTCTTTACTGATATCCTGCAATGTAACGGCTCACTTAAATTGTTTCACTATAACTTTTTTTTTTTACAATGCCAGGTTGAAATATTTTCGAATATCTCTATGTATCCCACTGCATCTGGCAAAGATGGTGCCTTGGCACATTCAACCACACTGGAGGAGGGCAGTGTACCAGTACAGATCTCACTGCGCAAAACAAACCTGCCCATCTGTAGTTCTGATTCCTCATCTACATGCAACTGCTTTCCTCAACTTTTGTCTTTTTTTTTCTCCCACATTATTTAATATTGAATCTTGCCTGGATGCTTGTCCCATTTTAGATAATTTATTTCCTCCCATCTTCACCGGATATCCCTTTGATCAATGTCACTGACATTACCATGTCGCCAGAGAGCATGACTGTTTGCACTTAAAGGCTAGTCACTAAACTAATACAGAAATAAATTCTAATCAAAGGGTTAACTTACTGTTGCAGGAAGAGTGTCAGAAAGTGCACTGCAAAAGACAACGAAAGAAAACCAAAATAGGAACAAAAGTACAGAAGTTGTATGGAAAGACAGAGTGGATGGCATGTGACACTTGCTCACGGGACCCGTGAGTCTGTAATGATTTTTTTTTAATTGTAGCGGGAAAAAATCATTTTAGTATGCTTTATTGGCTTTGTTCCCATGTAGTATATACTAAAACAATTCCTTGCCTCAGGCTCAGTGGAAATCACTGAATTGATTAGGCATTCCATCAGGGGGAGTACTTATATCCTCCTCATCTTCAGTGCATGTTTATCTTTTTGCAGATTAATGAAAATGTAATATGACTTCATTATACTATACATAAATACATTAAATACTTTTGCCGCCGTTAGTATGTTAGTATGTATGTGCCTACACAAGGTCATTATTGCACAAATCCGGCAGTCTCCCTGTGTAAGTTACCCTGAGCTTCATCAGAAAAATCAGCAGCTGAGTTTAGCAATCTGTTTCAGCCAGACAGGGAAGTGGCACATGAAAATAACCAAATCAAGACCACTCGAGTATAAAGGCACAGTTCCCCAAGAACACCAGCTTACAAGATGAAACCTGGTACAGTTCATTTTAATACCTCGCATAGTTCTGCTTATTGCTACAACACAACCCCACATCACATGTCGGCCAGGTTCCAGAAGTCACGCAAGATCTTCCTTCTTTATTTGTGTGATATATCAGGAATGCAGCTGGGACGCATCCAAAATCTCTCCACTTATCATGCCAGGGGCCACTATGATGATGCAATGCTTCTTTGGGTAGGCAGCACTACACCAGACAAGCTGCGATGTCTGGGAGCAAAAATCACAAGACGATGGATATGGAGGACATGCAGATAAATACACGCAAAGTGATGACTTTATGTAACATGTCTCAACAAGTCCAGCTCTACGTGCATTGTGCTTAAAATGTCTGCACTGATGCCCGGGGTTCACTGAAAGTTGAGTATTTAGAAGGCTCTCTATGTACAGATATCAAACACAAAAGCTTACACAGCAACAAGGCCGAACAAAGGCTACCTACTGAAATATACATGGGCCAAAATTGCCCTTACTACCAGAGTGTTACTGAGGCATTTTCTAAGTCACTAAATGAATCAGTTGATTTTTGCTCAAAGCCTTTTAATTGCATTCAAATGAATATTATTATTACAATATACTGTCCAGTGTAGCAAAATTCCATTCTGAGATAAACGAATTAGAAACAAGAGAGCTTCAAAATTCATTTAATTGCATTCCAGAATTCATTCTGTATCCGTCACTGAAATATGTCACTATAAAAAGTCTATGACTGACTTGTAGGCCAAATAAATGTGGCAATGCATTAATTTTAATTTACACATCAAACTTACCAACTGCTTTTGTCCAAACGTCTGTTAAAAGTGACAAAAGACAAAGTGAAAAGTGAATAATCTCTAAAATAATCTAAATTTTAGTTGAACAGTGCTATAAGGCAACCATAGATATTGTTTTTTATGTTTTAATTTACTTACTATATCTATATCATCTGTGTTAATAATCAAAAAAGGAATAATTTTCTTCTTAATTTATCATTTCCAAGTTGTTTTGAAATGTGGCACATTGCACACGCTGGCATACATTCTGCAAACGCAACCTATGCTGTTATCTTGCATAATCCCTCTATGGTGTCCTTTAATATGTTTGTTATTAAAGCTCATGATCAGTGATTCCATAAAAGTGTTAGCATATGTTTTGTTGTTTTTTTTTTTAATAGAATGCATTGATGGGTCTAATAATGCTTAAATGAAGCCAAACTTGTGATATTTACACATAAAACATTAGTATGAGGCAAAAATAGCGCACAATATTCTCCTTTTGTTGTGACTTCAATACCCTTGAAAGATGAAAGTAAATGTGGTTGATGAAAGCATTTTAAACCTGGTGTACTCTGCACTGACTAAAAGAAAATAACTAAACAAGATATAGCTCTTGAACCTACCCCTCTCTGACCCACCTTTCCTCTTGCCATCATCAAATCACATTTTTGGCATATGCAGTGAGACAGAAAGTGTTACAGAATCATCTCCAGCATCCTGTCCAGTGGCGATAATAAAATTAGAATATATTTTACGATTAGAGTTCTCTCTTCTCTCCAGTCAAAGATAAAGTCCTCATAAAAGCAACTCCATGCCAGTGTGCTGATTATCATGATATTCTCTGGATCCTACCATGATAAATGATGAAGCGGTGCCTGGCTCGCAGAGGTTCTCAAAACACTACAGAAAGATATGTCAATCTCTGCGTCTCAAAGAAAAACAACAGCGGCGCAATGCATTTTTTCACAACCATGGCACTTGCATGAAGTGCAGCTTTTACCACAAATACCACCAAGATATAGATTTGCATTGTTTGCTGCATGCAATAGTCTTGTTGGGGATTTTTCCCCTCACTAAATGCCAGCAGCAATGGTATATGACATTACTTACTGCATAACGATTGGGTGCAAATTACAATTAGTCCAAATGTCTACAATCTTAACTAGATCAGCTATAAGAAATGCTCTTAACAATAAAATAGTCAAACAGGGTTATTCTTACATGGTGTAATATCGTACCGCAAACAACAAGTGGGCTTTATCCACTTTAAACCACTTTATCCTGCTAGGGTCACGGGGAGGCTGGAGCTGCTCAGCCAACGGAGGCAAAGGAGGGGAACACCCTGAACAGCTCATCGCCAGTTCACCGCTGGTCCAGCACACACACAGTTTTATCTAGGGGCAATCTAGAACGGCCAATTCGTCTAATGTACATGTCAAGTAATACTTATGTACATAGTCACAGGCATACGTTTACATGTTTAATGAGTTCCATCAGACACCCGTGTTGGGGATACACCCTTTACTGAGGTTCATGTTCAAACACATCAGATTCATTTTATATAGTGACCAGGTTCAGGCTTGTCCAAGCAATGAAATCACTAAACTAAGCTAGGAAGATTACACCACCACCATCATCATTTCAGTGAAACTGAGCAACACTATGCCTATGTCTAAGTCACTATGTCTAAGACTAAGTCTATCACTGGCCTAATAAATTCACTAATATAAAAAAAAATCCAGTTTTATCAATGTCCTAGGCAGCATGACAGGGTACTAAGTCAACAGGAGACCGGACCAATGATGTAGCAAAGCAGACTTCTGAAAGAAGTTTCATTAAAAGGAGGTATTCCAGCTATCTGCGGATTCAGCTTAGCTTGAACTGACAAGCAAATCTTCATTAAGTGAGGAATGCATTAAGATGTTTGCAGGACGAGATGGGTTACATGCTGTTGAACTCAGTAATGGGAAGTGACTACTGGGTCTTTTTCACCATGTAAGTGCTTGTTTGTGTCTACACTTCCCATTTTTGCCTAAAGTCTCAGTATGACAATAGAGCACATAACTAACCTTCGAGCAACATGAAACTTTGCATACACAGTTCCCTTTGAAAGTAATAGGGCAGACTCTCCGTTTTATTTTTTTAATGTACAGTGAATGTGTGAAAATATCAGGAAATGAAAGCTGCCGTTCTGTTTTATTTTTTGTTGTTTGTTTGTTTTTTGTTTCATATTGATTCTCTGATACAAAATATCTTTATCGAACAACATAAACAAAAGAAGTGGCCCTGCCAGGAGGGTTTGTCCATGTTCCAGGTTTGGAAGCCTTAAGAATGCTGGTGTAACTGGGCAGTGGTGGCTTAGTGGTTAAGGCGATGGGTTCTGAACCGAAGGTCAGCGGTTCAATCCCCATTATCACTGTTGGGCCCTTGACCAAGGCCCTTAACCCTCAATTACCTGTAAGTCACTCTGGATAAGAGTGTTGGCCAAATGCTGTAAATGTAAATGTAAATAATGAATACAGATGCTCATGTTACAAAATGATTACATTTTGTTACTACTTTATTACTCATTCATTTGCTGAGTCGCTTCATCCAGGGTCACAGGGAGGCTGGTGCCTATCTCAACCACCACTGGCTGAAGGCATGGTACACCCTGAACAGCTCACCAGACCACTTCCACACACCTAGAGGCAATTTGGAACAGCCAATTTGACGAATGGGCCTCTCTTTGAGCTGGGAAGAAACCGGAATACCTGGAGGAAACCCACACAAGCACGGGAAACAATGCACACTCCACACAAAAACGGCTGAGCCCAAGACTTGAACGCAGGACCTTCTGCTGTGAGTCGGATGAGTTGAACACCAAGCCACCGTGCCACCTGTATGAGTTATCTGATAACTAAATTAAAGCATTTTATAAGGCTTTATTAATGTTTATAAAAATGCAAAATAGTAAAAACACAGCAATGATTTATGAATACAAGTTTCATAGAAAGAGTTACGCAATTCTTTATTACGAACCACTACAGAATACAGAAATACTGCACTTGAATACATGCTTTTGTCTTTTAGAAGTCTACCTGGAAATACGAGCACTTCTTTCAGTTTATTCCCGTTCCCACTAAGTGGATTAAGCATCTCTATTTCACCAAATCTGCTTCGTGTCAAACTTGAACCTGTGCTTAAACTGGATAATAGGCAGTGCACCATCGTGGACTGTGTGCACTGTCACCGATTATAGACTAAAAAGCTTTTGATGCAAAGTTGTGTTACAGTGTACAGATCCCAGCAGGACTGAGGTCAAGGTTTTGACTCATTTGATGGACAGGGTGTGAATACGTAACTCTCTGGGTGTTTTTCCAGGCCAGTATAACAAGTGTGGGTTTCCAGATGTAAGGTTTTAGAGTTTAAGCCCCTTCCTCTTAAGCCTGTTCTCAGTCACTCTCAAGATAGTGATATAAAACACACATCACACTCAGTTTGTAATAAAGAAGTCTGGGAAAGTACGGCACTTGTAACTGAAAGAAAAGTGACTGAATGCACATCAACTGGCCATGAAATATATGATTTTCAGCCATAACTGGGACACTGAAGTGAATACAATGTACGATTCTACTTAGTTATGGAGGTTATGTGAGAACTGTCTCAGTGGTGCCTGGATGTACCAGGTATCCTTTTATGGGGAAAGTTTTTCAATTTTTCCCCCTCAGAAATGTCACGTCGTTTCTGTTGAGGCTGGAATTATAAACATAAGTTTCACTTGAACATGCGCTGCCAAAACGAAATTAAATCTACACTACCACAAAATAAATGACAAGCTCCAAGATTAATTTCTATGCAGAATCTCTGACTATTACAGAGTGTAGATGTCTTAAACATGGAAAGATCTCTTAAAGAGAAACATATGAGGGCTAAATTAGATTAGAGGGTTACATACAAGCCTGCAGGTTTTAGTAAAACCCAGTGCTTAACAAAATAACATGAGTCATGTGTATGAATGTGGTTACGTACATCACTATGGTCACGTAATCGAAAAAAAAAAAAAAAAGGTTAGAGATCCTGTCATGTGTCTTGGAACGATTACAGTATGTAAATAAGACCTCTAATGCATTCACTGGCATAAAAATAGTTTTTAGATATATATGGTGACATAAAATAACCATAGTAGCACAGTGAGTTTCTGGGGGAGAACCTCGTGGCTGAATGCATTCCTGAGTGGAGTTTTGGTGTCTGGTGTCCACAGATTAGGTCAATTAAATTTCCCATAGGTGGGAACGTGAGTGTGAATGGTTGTTTGTGTCTGTGTTAGCCCGGCTTAGATTGGCAATCTGTTCAGGTTGTAACCCATAATTCACCAGGGGATTGTATCCAGCTTCCCATGTGACCCTGACAGATAACTGGTGTAGATGGATGGACAAATGGATTGATATATGGATATTAGAACCATATAATCCATTTCTTTTTTTTTTTTTAATTAAGCATGACAGTTGGTCGGCATGTTTTTTTAATGGCCAATAATTTTACTACGTTGCTTTGATTTGATGCATTTAGACATCCCGAATTGGTCCGGTCAACTGCTCAGGGTGACTATTTGTTTACACTGGCATCTACTATTATTCAAATACAAAGTGAATATTTAGTGACGAGTGTACTTAGGTCACTTCATACTGCTTGCCAAGACATATAAAAGTAGGAAAGCTGTGTAAAGGAGTGTATAAAAGGACAAGGAACAGAATGTTTTCACGTTTTTACAATCAACAAACAACAGTTGGAAGTGAAAGCATGCTACTATCATAAGATAACCACAATAAGAAACTAGGATTCTTATCCCCTTTCTATGTATCATGCTGTAATGTTTAAAATAATCTATAAAAAGACACTGTACTGTGTACATTAAATATGTTAGGGTTATATAATTCACACAACTTACTGAGATACCAGGATACTGTTAAAAAAAAGGTCAATGTTTTGGTTGCACCAGATATCAAACTGCTAAGATTTTAATACATTTAGTACAGAAGGTGCATTGAAAGTACTCTACTGCATTAGGGGAGGGAACTGAAGCTTGATGGCTGGGAGACTTCTAGACATTTGACTTTCCATCCAACTCAAAAAAAAATAAAAAATGACTCATCTGACCTACAAAAAACAAGCTAGTTCTCTATTCATCACAAACTCTGGACTGGACTCAGAGAATTAATAACATTTATAAATAAACCATTGAGGTGGAAGAGAAGGGAAAAAAGTGTCAATGTGTGTATGGAACCTGCGAAGATCAGGGTGTATTCACACTTCACCCCTCAGTGTTTTATGTACGCACACAAACATACATACATACATACACACACACAAATATATATATACAACCTCACCCACAAAGCGGTCATCAAAATAGATAAAACATAGTAATCCTAGGTCTTGGGTTCAAGATCCAAGCCTGGAGAGGGCATTTCTATGTGGAGTTTGCATTTTCTTCCTGTGCTACCTCCCACAGTCCAAAGACATGCACACTGGCCATTCCAAATTATCTCTAGGTGTGAGTGTGGACAAGCATGTTGTTGAAAGGTAGCTGAGATAGGCACCAGTCAATATATTATACACACACACACACACACACACACACGCACACACATATATATATACATATAAGGAAAAAAACACAAGACTACATTTTTCTCCCTACAGACCTGTTTCGTGGTTGCCCACTCATCAGGGGATTTGTTGAGAATATTCTTTACCACAGTTTATATACAGTCAGAGACATTAACATGGATTGTTATACAACGTTTACTCACAATGTTAGAAAGTTCTGACAGTGGAGACTTCTTCCATAAAGAATACTCAACTCTGTTAGCTGTTACACATATATTAAAAATTCCTGCGTAAGGATAATATATTAGAATAAGAGCAATAACACAAATCTGTGATTTGATGTTGGCACCACTTTTAGAAATGTTTTTTAGATATTGAATCAACACAACCAATCAGAAATCTATAAATGCAAGATTGAGGATTATTTACATATAAGGGAAGTTAATGAGCAAATGCGTTTCATGTTTGTGTTTGCATTTGAGAGAGAGAGAGACGGTTACTGGAGCACAACTGATTGCCCAGGTTAGATTTCAGAAATTTTGCACACTTCATCTTACCCCAAAGTCCTTCTTTAGAAATTGTGGACTTGACATCCACAGCAACAGCAGGAAAAATGCAGATAGTGATGGTGAAGGCAAAGCACACAGACAGAGCCATCACCCAGATCTACAGAGCAAGCCAGACTGATAATTAATGAGGAAGAACATCACGGACAGATGTTTGCAAGTTACTATTTACTGTATTTTATATTACAAAATGCTAATGCATACATTATAAAATATATAAATTAGTTCTGGTTGCTAATTTGATTGGTTAAGCAGAGTTCTGAGAGTGCTTAGACATAGTTCATATAAAAGAACTGGAAAATTTGACTGGCATGCGTCACTTGTCTGTGTTCATCATGTAAAATTTCACTTCCTAGTTTGAAATGGATATTACCATAGAGATAGAGAAACAGAGATGCCGACACTATGTTTTTGAATACAAAACAGGAAGTAACATCAATGGTTTGCATCCAGTCTACTGGATTTTTTGGTTTGCGGTGAGTTTACAGTGAATATCTTTGGGATTTTTGGCAATCAATTTTAATCTGTTTTTAACTGTATTCATGATATGTGAAGATTAATTTATATGTGTAAATAGCGCGATGTCATCCTAACAGGGGAACACACATTGTGTGTGTTTTTCATATTTTCATAATTTTATAATTCTGGGTTTTTCGTGCTAATGATGGCCTCATGTCTGTTTTTGTTTTTTCATTTCATTCATTTATCTTCTGAACCGATATCAAACCGACAGCGTCACCCTTACTATGGTTTTGTTGCAGTAATTAACAATTATGCACTGAAGATGAGGGAATGAATAATAAATGTATTTTTGCGACATTCACCGTGCCTGAGATGCATAATTGTTTTAGTATAAACTACAAGGGCGCCTAAGCAAAAAATTAATGAATTAAAACAACACTGAGATTTTTTACTGTGCGAGAGAACTGGAGTACCTTGAAGAAGCACAGAAAATCCCTTGCTGAGCCCAGGACTCTGTGAACCACTACGCCACTGTGCCTCCCAAAATTTATAGTTTATATTTACATATTTCAACTAAAACAGACTGTTCAGGTGAGCCACGTGCTTTGCGACAAGCTGATAGAGCATGAGCTGTGGAGCTAACAGGAGTGATTTCCACATTCTCATTCAGACCCTGGCGTGTTTACTACACAAACACAGAAGAAAACCATCTCTGTAATGGTGTTTGCACACTTTTTCAAACCTTTGGGATATACTACAGTAAAGTACAAAAAAACAAAAAACAAAATCAAAACACTTAAACGAGAGGTTAACGTTTTATTTTTCCATTGTAAACCATGATAATGATGTTGCATGCTTGAGTAGCTAACTAACCGTTAACAGACTGTGAGAGTCTGTCATTTAATACAAGCATTATCTGCTCTGAATACTGATTTATAATCCCAAGATAGCAGACCAATCAGATCACACCATTCCCATGTATTATATACTAATGTTTATTATCTTTGAGATAGCAAGCCAATCAGATCAAGTCATCCGTATGCAGAGATGGAATTGTGAGCACTTTACCTTTTTAAAGATATTCAGAATTGAGGGTTTTTGGAGTTCCCCTTCGCCTGTGCTTATCCCTCGACTGCCGTCCCCTGAAATAGGTTTAGAATATTCTGAATTAAATATGAAGCCATGAGGTCAATGTTTCCAAATGATTCAAAACTGAATTGAATTAAATACAAAAATATTCCCACCATTTTTCACAAGTTTGATTCTATTCTCCTTTCCTAGTGCTTGAACGTTCTGGTTTTTCCTCTGGTAATATTGATAAAATTCCTGTAGGAATAAAGATGATACATGATGTGATTTGTCTAATCTGTATGTTATAAGAAAGCCCTGATGGCAGCACATGGATTTAGGGTCACCATTTTTGGGAGGATCAGGTAGGAGAGAATGGCGAGGCCGATAACGACGCATGCTGTGATAAAGTAACCGAAAGCACAGTCCATTACATCAGAACCACCTGGAGAAGGAAAAGATGCACATCACATGAAATGAACGTCAGAAGAATCCTGCATTGTTGCACCTTATTTTCTTTGTTAGTATTTATTCAGTCCTACTTGCAATGGCACAGATCATAGCAAATGCGGCGAAAGTGCCAGCTAGACCCTGACCACTCATGATAGGTGTTGTGTAGCCTGCAGGCAGAACACCAGCCATGCCAAAGAGACTGCTCTGTAGTATAGCGCCAAATGCTAGCAAAGCAACACACACATAGATTATATGCACATGAGGGTTATGATTTTTTGCATGTTGTGTTCATGGTCATCATATGAATCACACATAAGATAGATGAAAGTGTGTGTGTGTGTGTGTGTGTGTGTGTGTGTGTGTGTGTTTGTTTCACAACTTGCCATTAATAATGACTATCTTTATCATGGTAATCACAAAAAAGAGCATGGGATTAATAGACAATTTAACCAAGAGGGTAGTCACACCAAACACCACCAGGATGGACACGAGACTACCAAGGATCCTTGTCTTCTGAGGAATTCTGTTAAATAGTAAGGGCAGAGGTTAGGGGACATGCTGCATTGGACTAGTCACTTTACCACCTATTCACCTACTCAGCTGTGGAAATGGCAAGTTGGAAAATCATGTTACCTTTAAACACTTTGCTTTAGTGGAGCAGCTAAATGCGTTTTTTTGGCCAAAATCATTCTATTAATGATACAAGTTTGGTATGAATGTAATTTGTAATCACTATTTAAGAAAAAAGTGCTATCCATGAAAATTTCCATTCATTTTTCGAGATAGCTGCCAGCAAAAACAGCATGATTATGGATAATTATTGCATCATTTTCCTCAATAAATAAATAACCACAGTTATCTGATTTATAATATAAAAAAAGCATCTAACTTTGCCCACAGTGAGTAAGTCTACATTAAACAATGATAGATTTTCATAGTTCTTGAATTCTGACATAGTTAACATGCCTATCATATGGTTTTTCAGTATTTCTATGAACAAAGAGTATAAATAGTCATAATCAAGTTTTATGTACAAATATGTAGCAATACTGTGTAACGTGGAATATTTTGCATATTATCATGTAAAATAGATGCCGTATTGATTCCTGAAAGGCTGACACTGTTCTCAAGTCAGAAATGTTTTGGCAAAGAATCACAAAATTTTTCTCAATAATATCTGCACTTTATCTATTTATACAACATGTTGACATTTTTTAATGATATGTATCTTGGGAAATGGCCGCCATATTGGAATTTCAAGTAGCTAGCAATCTTTACTCAAACTATACCCAACAATGAGTATTTCTGCTAAATGTCATGCTTGTATTAACAAATTATTGATTGTTTGGCTTATCTGCTCCACTACTTACAAAGGTGATGTTTATGTAAAAAAAAAAAAAAGAAAAAACACTAACAAACTAGACAGATGCTCAAGGAGTACAAGATACATCTGTGGCATTGTTCTGTGTGATAAAACTGCACAGTTAGAGTGGCCTTTTAATGTGGCCAGCCTAAGGCACATCTGTGCAATATTCATTCTGTCTAATCAGCATCTTGATATGCCACACCTGTGAGGTGGATGGATTATCTCGGCAAAGATGAGGTGCTCACTAACACAGATTTACACAGATTTGGGGACAATATTTGAGAGTATATAGACTCTATATTTTAGACTCTAATATTTTATGTACATAGAAAAAGTTTTAAAATGAGAGCGAAAACACAAGTGTTGCGTTTATATTTTTGTTGAGTGTACGTACTAGAGACATATGACTTACTGGAAAATATTTATTTTGCACATGAATGGGAGACATTTTAACTGATGATAATTTTTTCCATGATTAAAATCATAACACATTGTTTGGTTACATGTGATATTAAAGCATTAAATTACTTATCACTTTATTACCCAATCCATTTCAGTGTTACCTCTGGTGTATGATGGAATTGAGGCAGGTGAAGATCAACAGTGGAACCATGGCACACAATGTCATTGCGTTGCTGAACTTGGCTTGCAGGACATTTTGAGTCTCTCTTTCAGTCAGGTTTGCTGAAGCTGGGTCAGCTAGACGGTGATTGAAGTACTGTAGGTACAAATACAGGGAAGCAATTAACCCTTTCTAGCAGTAGACATGTTCCATTCGGCAAGTGGACAATAGGGTACTTATAATAGTACTTATGGTAATTATTGGTGGTAAAAAATTAGAGTAAAATTGACACAGCGCTCATTAAATTGGTTACATTCAATGTAAAATTACTTGTAGTAAAATATTTTTCATTTTGAAATATATTAAAGCCGATGAAATTATGCATTACTGCTATCTAAGCATTAAATACCATAATGTTACAGATTAATAAAGAAAAATGAAGTTACTTTCAGGAAGTATTCTGCACTTCTCTACACATGCTACACAAACTACAATCTACACTACTTGCCTTTTGTCATTGCTGAATGCACCAGACAATCCTAAACATTTTTAAATTACAGTTTTTACCTCTGTAGGATCAGAACTACAACATTATACAGCTGCATCCTTACCAGTGAGGCGATGGCATTGTAGTGCCTGAAATATATGTAGTTTGGGAACTTATCACATTTGCAGGCAGTTTTCCACACCATGCCAGGCATTTATAGGAGAGAAACTTATGAGTTATGAGATTTTTATACCTTGTAGGTTAAAAAATGAAAAGTTTAACTGCATATATTTAAAACTGCAAGCGTGCTTCCATACGAGCAATAACCCACTACTGTGAAGTGTGTCATCACCAAAAATGAAATCCTGATATACATTTCCTGATATATAAATAATAGTAATAATAAATAATGATAAAATGATACAACAATGAACAGTAATTTAAGGAGTACCAAATTGGCAGTCATGAAGAAATTCCATGGCAATAAGGTCCCTAATCCAAGCATCAACAGAATCAACCATACAGCTTTAAATCTGAATGGTAAAAAGGGGGAAGGATAAACAAGCATTTAGAATTATTATATGTTATTACACATCGTGAAGATTATAATTAATAATAAACCATAAACAAACTTATGATTGAACAGATAACACAAGAAAACAGGACTAACTTGTCTTTGGGATCCTCGCTGGACATTTTTTCGGAGAAAATGCTTTTCTGTCCTTCTCAATATTCACAAACAGCTTTAGAGTTGAAAAAGATGGGAATTTTTATCCTTAACTGTAATATACATGTGCACTGTTTATAAATTACATACAATAATTTTGTAAAACTTGGCTTATGTAAAGAAATTGCTCTTGGTCTTGGTCTCACTGTTGTTTTAATTTAGATGTCATAATGTGAACATCAGAGACAAACACAGACATGGGGCATAATAAATAAAAGCAGAAAATTGAGTGCAATTGAACATGAGTAAAGAGCGGGGTTCCTGATTTCCTGATTCTGTAATCACATAATATCAGTTACTACCCAAATCTCATGACCTCAAGTGAGGGCTGGAAGGTAGATGGACTGATTAATCGAACGCATTGCCTTTCAGCTCAGCTCTTTTTTCACTATGACGGACCAGTGTAGCACCATCACAGCTCCATGCAGCACCTTGCCACCCAGAAGCTTCTTAACTACCTCGGCAACCCTTGCCAGGGTAATGGCCTAATCTTCCCCGAGTCTCATCAGTGGAAGACATTTGATCCTCAAAGTGCTCCTTTCAACGCTCGACAGTGTCTCTAGTCTGGGTCAGCAGTTTCCTACCCAGACCGAGCACAGCCTTGGAGGAGCCCTGATTTCCCTTTCTGAACTGCTGAACAGTTTGCCTGAACTTCCTTCAACCAAAAGTCCTTCTTCATGGTCTAACTGAACTCCGCCCATACCCAAGTTTTTGCTTCTGCGTCTGCCGAAGCTGTAGCTGTTTTGCTGTCCAGTACCTGCCAGATGCCTCAGGAGACCTCTGGGACAACCAAGCCCAAAAGGACACCTTCTTTAGCTTGACAGTTTCCTTCACTACTGGTGTCCACCTGTGGGTATTTCTACATTGCCGCTATAAGAGGCAATGAAAACTTTCTGGCCACAGCTTCTGATAGCTGCATCCACCACGGAGGCCCTAAACATGGACCATTCAGATTCATACCCCCAACCTTCCCTGGGACGTAAAAGAAGCTCCAACGCATATGGCAGCAGGTCAGATAAAACGATTACAAAGTTGACTGAACTTTGTCCTAGGGTGGCTTGGTACCACTTATGAACCACCTTATGCTCGAACATGTGTTGGCTATGGCATGACTAGCACCGAATTCCATTAACAAAACACCACTTGGGTTCAGATCAGGGAGACCGTTCCTCCCAGTCAGTTCCCTTCAGGTCACTTTGTTGATGAAAGAGTACCATGGAGTCCCCAGGTGGCACTTCTTCCAGGATACCACCCAGAGACCCCAGGAGGGTCATTTGGCATTTGGTGCACAAGTTGAGGAGGAGAAATCCAACACTGAGGCACTCAGCCAGGGATTTGTGTGTTTGTCATGATGTGATTGGATCATTATAGGTCTGTTTTGCTTGATTGATAAGAATTTCAAGAAATTCACCATTTGCGTGGTGTTTAATAAAAATGACTGCAAATGTATGTAGTTGTCTGAAATTATGAATGTGGTTCCTATTAAACGATCAACAGGATGAAAATACTTCAGTTCACTAGCACAGATTTGGTAGATGTTCCACGGTGTTGTGGATATTACTAAACTTCTCTTACAGTCTATGACAGCACATGTATTACTCAATTTTAATTTCCAGCATTTAGCCCAAACTCTAGATATTTTGTGCTAAATTCTTGATATGACACCGTAGACAACAGCCATTAGCACTTTTCTTGTATCATTGTCATTTTCTTGGCACAAATGGACAGAAGTAAAGGAAATAAAAATACTCTCTTACCTTTAACTCAGATCAAACCTTTGGTTTGCTCTCGGTTGCAATGCTGTTTATTTATTTATTTATTTATTTATTTATTTTTACACAGACCTGCTGCTGTCGTGTGTTTCTGCCTCCACAATGCATTTAATCCCCAGAAGCTAATGGTTTCTGCTTTTCTGGAGAAGTCATAAAAGCTTAATCTGCACTTCTTGACTTACGTAATGTCTTAATAGTCAGTTTAGTCAGGCTGCTGTCACATTTTACTTGTTCTCTTTATGCAAGCAGGTTTCTCTCCAGGGTTGCATATACAGTTTATTTCAGTGTAAAAAAGCAGTTTTTGAAGATGCGGCATTTGTTACTTTTTATATTCTTTTAAATTATGTTTTCATATATATTAAGAGAAGAATTAAAGTTTTGTTATACATTATTTTACTTTATACTTAAAGACTTCTTCATCGGTCACTCTAAATGAGTGCCTTATTAAAATGCACTTGTATGTTAAAACGGGTAGTTAATGCAAAAGACTTTTCAGTGCTAGTACACAAATACAATATCAGTCTTTTCTTAAAAAAAACACAAAAATTCCTAGAACGTTTATATGTACTTCTATATTTATCTTTTCCAAATCCAATGTTCAGCCAAAATAGTTATTACAGGACATACAAAACATTTTCACTTGTGGTGTACAATTGATATTTACACCCCAATACCATTATTTTTTTTATTATATTATCATATGTCATCAGTATATTAAATCTGAAGCAAGACAATATTCATTCATTCATTTTCTGAACCGCTTATTCCTAATTAGGGTCGCGGGGAGGTTCGCGCCCATCTCAGCCGACTCTGGGCGAGGGCAGAGTACACCCTGGACAGCTCGCTAGGCCATCGCAGGGCAGAAACACGCTGACGGCTATGCA
>JBCNYG010000024.1:30294164-30306326 GCA_039654305.1 Porochilus rendahli
GATCTTGTGTGTGTGTGTGTGTGTATATATATATATATTTTTTATTTATTTATTTATTTATTATTATTATAGAGAGAGACTGGACCTAATTTCAATTTTCGACTTCTCTTGAGTTCGGGGCACGCTTGCGTAACTTTAGCACAACTTTGTGCACTTGTATACAGCAGTCTGATTAGTGTTTGTTTAATTTATTAAATTGTTAGATTTTCAAAGAGGTCGAAATGTGGGTCAGTCAGAGGGTGGCATCAGCTAGCAGCAAATAGCCAACGATTTGAATATTCCTGTCAACGGTAAAAAGTTCAACAGTGAAGGTAAGACCACCAAGAAGATGCCTTCGCTCTGTGACGACAGCAGTGGAGAAAAATCCCCGTCCCAAGGCCACAGACATTGCAGAAGACATCCAAACCGGCTTAAAAACTGTTAAATGGGCTATTACAGCCGAGCAGCAAGACTCAAGCCTCTTCTTCAACCAGCAAATATTCATTCTGAAATTTTGGGTGTCGATTTACTTGTGTCAGCTCAATGGATGGATAGATAGCCATTATTTTATTTTGAAAAGTGCTCTGTTTATGGTTAACTGATAAATTTAGCAGTCTGGTGGTTTGTGTGAACAGACTGACCTATTATGGGTTTGAATTTTGGGTCTGAATTATTTGTTTCTGTCTGCCCCTATTATCCAGATTTATATAAGGTTTACATAAGTGGTTAGAGTTGCAGATTTGACTCTTATTCTTAGTGGAGATCTGTGTTCTTTGAGTGCTGTTTCAGTTTGAGCAGAGTATTTATTTATTTATTTTAACCTTGGCTTAGTAATCATGTTTTTCCATCGAAATATATAGTTTAAGTATCGCTTTAAGTTCTATTAGTATCAGATAATATTGTTGGCTATAGTGACACAGTGTGTCACCTGATTCTGCCATATTTTATTGAAAACATTTTTTTTTTCAGACTGAAGAGGACCTAAAGCAGAATAGAGCATGTCCAGTCCACGCCGTAGACCAGACGGTCCACACAGACGAAGAGAAGGCAATCCGGGAGGTGGTGGATAGTGTCCTATGGCAGATGGACGCAGACAGAAAGACCACTGCTCTCAAGCAACTGCAAGGCCACATGTGGAGAGCAGCCTATGTTTCAGGGAAGATTAAAGGCGAGTAAGTATAAAGGAGCTGCCCTGGTTATTTTATTTTATTTTATTTTATTTTTTCATTTTTACAAATTTATACAATAACTTTTTTATATTTTCTTTACAAAAGGACTTTTTTTGCATTGGGACTCGTACGTAGATATAATTTCTTGTTCTGGACTTGTGTGTTTGTGTTCTGATGCAGAGTGTATCAGGACGTGGTTCCTGCTATAAGAAGATGGCGGCAATATGGCCATAAAGTCTACATTTATTCTTCAGGAAGCATAGAAGCCCAGAAGCTACTCTTTGGATATTCGATAGAAGGAGATCTGTTAGATGCAAGTTGTAATATGGCTGTATTTCACATATGTGCTGATTTATGTTTCATGGCAGGATGTAATATATAAATATCTTTCTGAATGTCCCTTGCAGCTATTCGATGGTCATTTCGACACTAACATTGGAGCCAAAGTGGAGAGTAAAAGCTACGAAAAGATTGCAGAGAGGATTGGCTGCTCCCCAGAAGACATTATGTTCTTAACAGATGTCACACGAGGTGAGAAAGAAGTGGCTGTAATTTATGTGATTCCCCCCTACAAACATCACATTTGTGACCCATCACAGCAAAGTGGAAATATTAAACACTTTCATGCTTAAAAGGCTTAAAATTCCTCTGAGGTTTTGGTAAGTTACAACAAACACTAGACAATTGTGAGAGAAAATATGGAATCATTTTAAAGCTCAGGATATTGATTACAAAATGGTACCAGTAACTAAAAATGAATAATTTCTGACTTAATACCCACTTTGCTCTGATGGGTCACATTCGGAGAGCATTAAAATATGTGTAACATTTACCACAAATTGTTTAAAAGGCATTTATTTTTGTCAGTTTGCTTGAGTCGTGATCTTGTGAAGTAGTGTAAAAGAGTGTGGGGTTGTAGTTTTTGGTCTACAAAAGCATTTAGAGTTTCAAAGGCCAACAAACTTAATGCAGATTTGTGAAAGAGGCTCATAGAAGATTTCCAAACTTTAGGAACGCTTCTTGGAGCCATTTTTAAACAACGATATAGAGCCATCAGTTCAATTTATTGGGAGGCATGACCACTTTGCCAAGCTACTTTTCTGCAAGAAAAAGCAAACTGTCACTCAGGCGAGAGTAAGTGGGCTTGGACGTTCAGGAACCACCAAAGCTCACGCCTGCCATGAACTAGAAGCTGCTTGAACACTGTCTGCAGTCAGGCAAGGCTTATACCACCATGGCCTGAGAGGCTGCTGTACAAGAAAGTAGACAGTGCTCCAAAAATGACACTTCCACATTTTACTAAAATAAGACAAAAACAGAGTTGGTTGGCCACAGAGGTATGGAGCAACACTACTGAATGTTAAAACATGGTGGTGGTGGCACCTGAAACTTGTTCTGTTCTTTGTTCTAAAGCTTTTGTGGCTCATCTGTTCGATGTCTGGTTGTTAGTAAACCAGTATTTTCATTAGATTTTTTTAAGGACATCCCAAACTGTTTTGTTGGATTTGCTCAATGTGTGTGCACCAGTTTTGATTCGATTCTCCTTTTCTAAATCACAGTAACAGGGCACACCCGAGGAGCAGGAAGCATCTGTCAGTCACGTGTTCCAATATTTTTGCTCACTAGAAAAAAAAATCATGCCATGTTTTCAGTTAATATTGAAATCTAGATATATTGTATATTGCAGGGAAAGTTTAATTCTAGTTTAGCCTTCTCCACGGTGTCATGAGAATTGGAACACAGTATCTGTTACGCTGAGCACTTGTATGAGAGTTCTAACAGTCAGCATTCAAACTTGTCACCTTGCAGAAGCAAAAGCGGCAGAAGATGCTGGGATGAACGTGGCTGTAGTTGTGCGACCAGGCAACATGGAGCTAACCGATGAGGAGAGGAATCATTATAGAACCCTCACATCTTTTAACCAGCTAGAACTCACCGGAAGCGCTTAACAGACAAGGACTGAATGGTGTCGGCACTCCTCAAGTGGACTTTAGCAAAAGTGGGCGGACACTGAGTCACAAAGTTGTAGCTTGTTACTTATGAAGGGAGGGGAAATGCAGCAAGTGCATTACAGTTGTACCGAATTCAACTCCAGGTGCTTGCATTAAGTTTTTTATGTTAATTTTATTTTTTAAATGAAACAAAACTAATGGCGCTGGTTTACAATATTTTCATTCTACTTGAATGTTTATTGTGCTATGAAACAGTACTGATGTGTAGTGTAATTTAAGTTATTAATTATTAATTAATTTTCACTGTACTTGTGCCTCTTCCTCTATCTAGTAAACATACGTTATGCTCTACAGTGTTATTTTAAATGTCTTTATGTAAAACTGTTTTCAAAGAGCAAATGTACATCTTGGATATGCGACGTTTAGGTACACCTACAGTAAATGTTTTCTCGCAGGTACGTGTGTAGCTTGTAGGCAGTTTATGGAGGAACAACAGCTTAAAAAAAATCCAGATTTTGAAACAAACTTCAAACAGTGTAAACTACAATTTAAAATAATTACATTAGTTTCGTTCATTAAATGATTTCCATCACTACAGAAAACTGAAGTGAATGACAGACACATGAAAGCATGTCATTTCTCTAAGATATTATGACCCCTTTAAGAAAAATAATAAGAAGGTTTACACTGCCCAGCCGCGTTTTTAATATTACTACACTAATGTAGCAATTAGGTTCTGTACTAGTATATTAAAATTCACTTTGCTTGGTCAGATTTATGTTTTTGTTTTTTTGGTTTTTTTTGATGAAACTTGTCATGAAGTCAGAGATTCCCAACTCTGCTCATGGAGGACCTGGTCCCCTGAACATTTTAGTGTCATCATGTTTCCAATACACCAGATTTAACTAATTAGTTCATTAAAATGTGCAGAACAGGGGCTTTTACACCTGAGCTTAGTGGCTAATCAGTGCCGGAGCTTATCCTCGGTTTCCATAGCGTAAAGCAACTAGGATATGAACTCCTCCTCGGGTCCAGTGGTCTTAGTGCGGTGGGAGTCTAAAGAGGATTCAAACCCACGACCTCTTGATCATGAGCCCAGCACCCTAACCACTAAACCACCGGCCCCAAACAATCCTCCAGGATGGGAAACTTTATTATATGAATATTCACATAATAATGTTTTCTTCCTAATACACCATGTAATTAGAGCTGATTGAACAGACTGGAAGAAAATGTTTATGATATGGAAAAGTATTCAACCAAGACACAAATCACAGTAATCAGCTCTATAAAAGTAACAGTCTGATTAAAATATGTGCTCGTAATGATTCAAGTCAAAGATATGCCAAACTTTCAATTATTACTTTTTTTATTCTTGATATAAAATGTGCAAAGAAATATTGTTGTTTAAAACTGTATACTTCAAACTCGGCTTCAGACATGGACCCTACTTTTCCATTTATACTAATTCCCTTGTAGTTATTCTAGTGTCCTTTCCACAGAATAACAAATGTTGTCTAGTCACATATCTAATAATATTTACTGTATCTACTGTATCTATACACGCATTTTCCATGTAAAACACTTTATGGCACCTGCAATACAAAAACTTTCTCTGGCTCAGACAAAATGTCTGTTTGTGATGCTCATAATTAATTTTCAGTTGTTTAACTGCCAGAAGGAAACATACTCCTTCACTCTAGACACACTTCCTTCACCCCAAAGAGATTACATTCAACAAACATGCATTATTATTAAAACTAGTACATGATGAAAGTTGTAGTAATTCTGCAATAGAAACAGAATCAGAGGAGTCCTATAGCTGGTCTGATTGGTATTCTGAAACCTCTGAGAAGGTCTCTGACAGGCTCATTGGAGGCTCCTGGTCATCGCTGCACACTATCTCGAAGTGGTAGTGACGGAACTCGATGGCAAACGTGCCCAGGAAAGCCAAGAGGAACATGACAAGTGCCCACTGTGCCCGGGCAGCGTGCATGTGCAGACGCTGGGCCATGAGAGCAAAGTATGGTATTGTGTTAAGGTCAGAGCAAAATTGATCTGTACAAACAGGTAGGATTATGTAGCACTTTACCTTTAGCATGCTGGTGCATAGATAAACTAGAAACGCACTCAGAGTGCAGACCTCCACCAAGGTATCCAAGACCAATCTAGTCTTTACATGGGTTATAGTGGCAGATGATGTAGGATTAGAGAGCCCCCTTGTGGCCTGTCCTGCAATTCTTTTTGAGCGATGTATTTTTTTTTTCGTGGTGAGTAATGACCCTGTTACACAGTTCCCACAAGTACTGTATGTAACAGGTCCATGACAGAAAATTAGGTAAATTACTAGGCTATCAGTTGTACAATAGAAAATGCTGTTATATACTTTTTGTGGATTTTTTTTCCGTCATAGGTAATACAAATTTTATATGCTTTTATTGTCATCTGACAGTCTCAGGATCATACGATCTTCTTGTAATAGTCTTTTGATTGCCCGACGTTATACTCATGGGACTTCATGCCACCCATACGTGTCATACAACATTTTGGTTTCACTGCATTAAGTTAATAGTATGTATGTCATGTAATGTATGCACAGTGGTCGCTCATTATATATCGTTGAGTCTGATTAGCCGAATCGTGTTTAGATAATTAGAAGTTCAACTTCGTCTTCAGGTTGCCAAAGCATGCATGTGTCCGAAGGCTCGTAAGAGGTAAGTTTTTAATTTTAATTTCTCCACTAATGCCATAGTAACTAATGTCATGGCAGTTATTAGTAGTATTAGTGTAAACACGTCATTCAGGTAATGTAACGTAACCTAATGTTAGGTTCTATTATACAGCAACACTTTCTTATTTAAACTAAAACACTACTAGCAATTTTGCAAAATGTTCTTATTAAAAGTAAAACTTGACAGTTGCATGTGACATTATATGTGCCATGCGACATGTCAGTGAACCCGTGTGTTCACTCTACCGCTCGTTTTGCAAAGTAGTGATTCTGGAGGCCACTTTCATAAATGATTAGTTACTGACATTACTTTTGTTACTAACAGCAAGCATAACCATATAAACTATGTTGTTTTTTTTTATGATACATATTTTAAATGTTTCTCAACCTTAAATAATGTGATACGACACACATCCGTGATATAGAAATGCTAATGTATAAGAAAACACGCATCAATACAAACCTGTGATTTATACTGCTCTAGAAAGTGAAACAACTCTATGATTCAAAGACTAATGTTCAAATACTCACATTCTTCTTGTCTGATTTACTGATCATGTGGGTGCTAGACATGTGAAGGATACAAAGCAGCATGCAGAAAGTGACTGCTCCAGACAACAGGAAGCGGGGTATGCCGGTTCGTCTGCCTTCATTCCTCAAATTAACTTTTAAAGTCATGAATGACTGGATCCAACAAAACAGTGTGCCTAGACCAAATGCCATGGATGTGCCAATATTGTGGAGCTCCTCATCATTTGACAACTAGATAACAGTGAATCACAAAAGATCATTTTTCTACAGATATCAGGATTACACTCTAATAAAGCCACTGTTTTATAAGAGAGTTTCATAAATAAATTAAACTTGCCCTAAATACCATGACACACAGACACAGACAAAATAGTCAACAACATTGGAAAATAATCCATGCCATACCTGGAAATTCCCAACCAAAGTCATACCAAAGCATGCCAGAGACAGAGCTACTAAACTGATAATGTTGAGCCAGGGTTTGCACACTCTTGGTTTCAGCTGCAAGTATCTAAGGACTCCAAGGATGAAGCCTAGCAACATTAAAATGGTTATTAATAAAATTAAGCTTGTTTGAAAAATAAGTTGGTTGTCCAGAAAGATAAAATGCAGTATGGCATGCAGCATTTCTCAGATTCAGAAGACTCCTTTTTTTAAATATCCTGTAAATATTAAGGAATGTAGTCTGTGTTTAATTTTAGTTCAGGATTCTCAATGAACTGGCGTAAGCCTAAATAGCCCAACTGTCTGTTAAATTTGAAAGAGGATAGTAGAAAATCAAAGAAAGTGGCACCTACATTGAAATATATACATTGTTTAAACTTAAATTATTCTCAAGCCCCAAATCAGAAAAAAAGAGACAGTATAGAAAATGCAAATAAAAGAAGAAACAATGATTTTAAAATTTGCTTTGACTTGTATTGCATTGGAGTGGCATGGTGGCATAGTAGTTAGCACATCCATCTCATAGCAAGAAGGTCCTGGATTTGGCTACTGTGCTCAGCAAGGGTGTTTCTTTGTGGAGTTTGCATGTTTTTCCCCTGCCATTGAGGGTTTCCACTGGGTACTCCGGTTTCTGCCCACAGTCTAAAGACGTGCACATTAGGCTAATTGGTTGTTCCAATTTGCCCCTAGGTGTAAATGTGATTGTCAATAATTTTGTGTGTGTTGCCCTGCGATGGACTGGTGAGCTGTTCAGAGTTGGTACAAAAGCAAAAGCCAAAGAAAAGGGTGCAGGTAATGGTGTGCAATACATTTCTTGTCAATAATCATAATTTTTGTTTTCCAATTAAATTTCACCATACTGTACCATCCCAACTTTTTTTATGATTTAGGATTGAACCACTTATCCAATTTAAAGTAGGCAGTTGACCTAATGTGCATGTCTTTGGACTGTGGGAGACAACAGGAGTATGCAGTTTTAAAAAAACGCAGGAAGCTTGGGAACAATATGCAAACTTCACAAAAAAAGGCTCATGTTGAGATTCAAACCCTGAACCTTTTTGCCGTTAGGTGATGGCATGTACCACTGAGCTACTTAATATACTACATTATATTTTATTCTTCAGTAAAATAAAATTATTTTGCCAGATAACAATGGATCACTGATATCTATCCAGCAGATACGGTACCATCTACATATAGGGTGCTTTCTATAACTATTCAAGATATTTTTTCTTTTTAAACAAGGAGCTACAGTAGTGTTCATTCATCTTGTGTATTATATTATAATACATAAAACTAAACCTATACACACACTCACATCATTACTCTTACCCACAAAAGCTGCCATGTTCATGACTTGACTGAAAACACAGCTGGCAGGTGGAGCATCACCTGCAATGCTAAAAGACATGAAAATATTACAAAGGTGTTCAAGCAGGCTTCCTATTAGAAGGGTTTCCAAAACTTATCTCATTTATTCATACCTTATATATGGAGGAGACTTTGAGACTGATCTCCTGTGGAAAGACAAATCTATTTGAAGCAGATGGAAACAACTCTAATTAGACATTAATGCATTTTGAAAAGTTAATAAAACAAACTTACTTGTATTCAGCGCTCAGTGGTGTGATTTTGTCATCCTCCACTGCGATAAAATAGCTGTTTCAAAATATAAGAAAGATTTACCTACATTACTGTCAAATCCTAAATTAGTTTGTTTTCATTCCATTAACACAGATTGACAGTCAGCAAAAGTACTGCAACATTATAGTATAACAACACACACGAACATATAACACATGAAACAGAATCAACTTCACAGTATACAGACTGATCAGCCATAACATTAAGGCCAGCTAGGCAGCCTCAGACACAGGCAGCAAGCAGCAATGCACTGTTTTCTGACTTCTTTCTATCATCTCCAGCATTATTAGTTTCAGCAGTTTGCCACGTAGTAATGGCTAAAATACTGAGTCTGTAAAAGGTGTCAGAAAAGGGCATTGCAGCTTGCGGTGTATGGGACGACCTAGCTGCAGACTAGTTAGCCGATCATAATGTTATGGCTGATTAAATGGCATTGGATTATGGAACTTTAAAACTAGATATACCTAGTCCAGTCAAGCTACAGACAAAGACAACAGACAATAAATACAACAAACACTCACACAACCCATAAGCCTGCTGCTGTGAAGAATGAAAACATAACAGGGAGAAATGTCCAAGGGCTGCACTTCCTCATGGCTCTTAATCAAACTTGATCTGAAAGAAAATACATTCTTGAAAAGATCCAATCACCCTCAAGATCCAAGAACAAGGAACATTTTCTTTCGGATTAGGACTAGTTTGAAAAGACAGAAATAAATTGCGAGGAGGGATGTGTCTAGAAGATTTTGCATCTCTGTACTTTGCTCTTCATCAGATTTATCAGAACACTGCTGCTGCATTGTTGCTGTTACACTGGTGACATGATTATTAATAATCAAATGCAGTTTTGGTACAATTTGCTATTCATATGAACAAAAAAACTAAAAAAGCATGTACAAACTAATTCAGCACCACAAAAATGGACAGCTCCAATCCCACCAGACTACAGCAGTTTACCACTGGACTGCATAGAAGACATGCTGCCAAATCAGTTTTCTAATAATAGTGGAACATTAACTTTTATTATTTTTATGATAACACAGGAGTGTAGTATATTTCATTATAGTGCTGTTTATGATAAGATGGAAATTTGCTTATGCAATCACTCACATTTATAATTTAGATCAACATAAAGCATATATTCAAACAGAAAATATATTTTCTGCTAGTATAAAATGTCTAAAATTATTTATTACAAAGCACAAGACTTCTTTTTATGATTTTATAAATCAGTCTACATTTCTAGCCTTAAGAGGTAAGTCTGATGATTTTTTGTACACCCGAGCCTAGAGGCTCATAACAGTTGGAGCCTATCCCAGTTTCTGTAGCAAGAAGCGACTGGGAGTTGAACTCCTCCTGGATGGGACGCTGGTCTATCACAGGTTACATTCCCAGTATTTTCACTGGTACCCATTTATACTGCTGGGTGGACAGAGGCACACTTGTGGTTAAGACCTTGTCCAGGGTGGGGGTCTAATGGGGATTTGAACCCACGACCTTTCAATCATAACCCCAACACTCTATGTCATGAAATTTTATGGATGAGTAAATCATCTATATAAAAAATAATAAAAACGAATAAAAAGTCGATCTTTATAGTGCAGAGTAAGCCAGCTGGCACACACATATCTGTATAATCACTTTCATGTAAATGTTTCATGTTTCATGTTACTCAGAATTGCTAAACAGAAAACATTTACGTGAAAGTGATCATACAGATATGTGTGTTCTTACATGTCCCAAGAATAGCTGTATAATCACTTTCATGTAAATGTTTCATGTTTCATATTACACTCAGAATTGCTAATCAGAAAAATTTTGTTTCCCAAATGTAAAAAATGTGTACATGTACGCAAACATAGCTCATGAGATAATTCATCCAGGTTCTATGGTTTTCTCCCACCTTTCAAAAACAAATCAGCTGGTGAATGGCTGACTCTAATTTTCCCCAAGGAGCACGCCTGAACAGCCTCACAGCAAGAAGGTCCTGGGTTCAAGTTCCATTCCACAAATTTGAAGGTCATGTCTGTATATTCTCCCCAGTCATGCATGTGTTTCCAGTCTAACTCACTGTTCCAAATTGCCCCAGAAATGTAATTGTGACAACACAAGTGCATGCTTTTCCCAAGCCCTGGTCAACCTAGTGTTCCCAGGATAGACTCCAGATCCCCCTGCATGTAGTGATCACCAAAGCCGAATGAATAAAGAATCTCCAGAACTTCATAAACGAGTGGTAAGGTGGTGTAGTAGTTTAGCATGTCTGCCTCACAGCAACAAGATACTGGGTTCAAGTCCCGAGCTCAATGAGGCTGTTTCTGTGTGGAGTTTGCATGTCTACCCGTGCTTGCGTGGGTTTCCTCCGGGTACTCTGGTTTCTCCTCCCACAGTCCAAGGACATGCACATGAGGCCAAATTGCCACTAGTTGTGGATGTGAGTGTGAATGGTTTTGTGTGTGCGTGTTGGCCCTGTAAGGGTCTGAGAATGACCTGTTCGGGGTGTACCCCACCTTCACCCAGTGTCGACCGAGACAGCCTCCAGCCTCCTCGCGACCCTGGTAGGACTAACTTGGCAGATGAGTGAGTTGGAATGTCTTATGCTTGATCCTCATTTAGATATTTCCCAGTTGATCTCCATGATGTCATTTTCCCGTTCCAGACAGCGGGACCATGTTCACAGCGGCTCCCCCTGCAATTCCTCAACTCCTATCTCCAATGATTCACGATAAAAATAAATACAAATAAATAAACAAAACAAAAACACATTGTTTCTTACTAACACCTCATTATAATTCTGCTAAACAATGAAGTTTGATGTTAAGGCTGTGATAAAACAGAAATGTGTGGAGCAGTGATAGTGTAATGATGAGTGTAATGATGTTTAAAACTCGTCTCTGCCTGTCTGGCTGATACACGGATCAGAAAATGGAGGCTGAACTAACGCGTTCGCGTCTTTTAATCCCTCTCAAGCGGCTACTTCCAGCAGGCTTTTGTCTAAAAGTGTACCTTGTGATAAGTGTACTTTGGTTCGGGGTGTAATCGTTGTCTTCTCCTCATTTGATGAAGACCGGTTCGTCAGTCGTGGTGCCTCGCTGTGGTCCGGTCCGGTCCGGTTGGGTGGAGGCACGTCCTGTGTGTACTGATGAACTATACAGCAGTATTAGCTTTCACATTACAGCACACCCACCATGACTACACACCCGGTTCATTCTTAATAAATGATAGTGGAAACAATATTAAAAATATATAACTAAACAAACACACAGACTGAGAGGCGGATCTGTAACCAGGAAGTGCTTTTTTTCCTTTTTTTTTTGTTCCCCTTGTTCACGCCGCATTCTCTTTCACGCGCACTCGAGCTGACAGCTTTCACCATAGACTGTCGATGGGTTACACACACACACACACACACACACACACACTCACACTCACACTCACACTCACATATACACACTTACCTGTCACACTCAAAGTGGTAGTACGTGACAAAGTCACAAGTTGCAAGACATATTGACACCCTGGCAACTCTTAATAGTGACAAAAAATATTTAAAGCGTGTTGAAGATTTGTCTTTATACACAGAATCTACTGCAGTCCACAGACTGTATACATACACACTAAGAACCAAGGCCATTCATATGCACTGCAGCATTCAGTATCAAGCACTGCATATATTTCAGAACTGAATATTCCATAAGCATAGCATTACTTAATG
>JBCNYG010000024.1:30306426-30325402 GCA_039654305.1 Porochilus rendahli
TGATACCAGTGTGAATGTGTATGTTTCTTACTGTTAGCTCTAGGGCTTGGTTGAGCATGCCATTGCGTTTGCTGTGCAGGAAGGTGTTCGAGCTTCCCGTCTTTGAGATTCGCATTCTGGCCAGTCGTGCTTTCTATAATGAGACAAAAATTCAGGTATCAGGACACTGTCCATATATAGTGGTTCCTGGAAGACATTTTTAATGTTCTAATGAATTTCACATAAGCTGTAAAAATAAATAAATAAATAAATTCTAGTTTTAATAACAGTCATATGACAGTGTTTGACCATTCACATGTATCTGATATCCACATGCATTAAAGTAACAAGTTGGAGAGAGTGCGAAAAGGAGAGACAATTTGTAAGTGAGCATCGAAATCAGTATGGGAAAGTTTTTCAAGTTTTTCAGAACTCATTAAACATTAAATAAATTACAGTACATTACAGTACACAAACATTATTCCTCAGTGACTGGGATGAATGAAGGGAACAAGTATTTTCGAGGGGGTATAAAAAGCCTGCTCTCCAGGATTGTTTATACTTAGTCTTTATCTCAATATTGAAAGCCTTAATAGAATTGTAAATCAAACCAGCTCTGATTTGTGTAGCTGTCAAACCTCCGACATTAAAAGTCTTTTTAGTAAGCAAGAGTGCGTTTCTTGTTTAGACAGCTTATCAGCAGAATGCACAGGTAGTATATCTTTAAAGTCTTAATTTAGTGCTCTGTAGTATAAAACACACACACATGCACGCACGCACGCACACACACACACACACACACACACACACACACACACAAAGTATGAGTATACCATTCTACACATATTATATAAATATGATAAACACCCAAGAAGTGTCCAGATATCAGAAAAATCATATTGTAAGCAAGGAACATGGCAAGTTTTTTTAGGTATCAGGACACCTTAGGTGTTGTTATCTCAGGTAAGCTTAGTATTTAATTTAACGATATATATTCTACTCCCACACTCCAAAAACTACTATTACTATTACTCTTGCTGTCACTTCTACACACTGTGGCTTAAAAAGAATTCCTTCCCATGTGATTAAAGCTATTAAATGCAATATTAACACTAGCCCATAACAAAAGTGGAAGACGCTGATTGATGAATTTGAGCACTAAAGTTTGCTCAAGAGTAATAAGCTTCACAGGTGACATCGAGTTTTATTTAATTATTTATGCTGGCAATAAACATAATAAATCAAATAAATTAAATCATTAGGTCAGTGTATTAGACAGTAATCTATTCAATGCTCATTTTGGATCTTCCTTTTTAAATCAAATACATAGAGGAGATCCTTTTCAGTTTGACAATTTTATGGGCCGTTATTTAAAAACTGAGTTTCAGAATGATGGCATCAAGACCCAATTTAACATAAACAAGTATAGGATTTACATACATTATTGTAATTTACTCAAAGATTTGTGCCGGAGGTGTCAAAAGGACTAAATTAAAATCATTGCCGGATTGGGGAGAAACTATATACCCTCCAGGATTATTAGATTAAACACAAATACCTTTCATTCATTTTCTGAAGCGCTTAATCCTAATTACGGTTACAGGGAGACTGATGCCCATCTCAGCCAACTCTGGACGAGGGTAGAATATACCCTGGACAGCTCACCAGGCCATCACAGGGCAGAAACACAAGATGAATGTTTATGTTTGTGTTGCCCTGCAGTGGTCTGTTGAGCCATGTAGGGTGTACCCTGCCTTCGCCCAGTATCAGCTGACATCACCAGCCTTCCTGTGACCCTTGTTGGATTAAGCAGTTCGGCAAATTCAGCCAGGCTCCTCCATATTCACTTGAGCCTCAATGGTGTCATCATTCTGAGATTCAGTTTTTTAATAACCACCCACCAAAACATCGATAATCTACAAGCTTTGTGTAAGATTTTGTACACAGACATATTTTAATGCAGTTGATTTTAGATAAAATTTCAACAAGTGCCATCTTCTCCTTTAAGTCAAAGGTCACATTCATTGACTTGAAAATGAGTAAAGTATTTACCGTGAAACATTTACAGCTTTCATTCATCCTTAGTAATTCCCTGGTCATTCAAATTCCTGTTGATTGAAATTAAGCTAACAGTTTGTTTTGGAAATTTGTTTCAAATAATTTCATTTGAAAATATTGAGAAAAAAAATGTGTTAAAATGTAAACGGTGTAATAAAAGATACAGATATGATACAGATATAAATATTTGGGGTACTCAATACATACACTGGTGTCATTGTTAAATCCAACATGGTTACATATAAAGGGACTAAACCACCCTCATAAAACTGAAAAACATACAGACTACTTAAAAAAGGCAGCTTATGCATTCGACCAAGAATAAAAGCAGCGATGGCCCCATCTTTGCCTCAAAAATCAGAAAGCTCTCAGCATCCCAAGATTTTATCAATATTTCCTTGCAAGCCTTCATTACATCATCAAACAACTTGAGTTATGGATAGAAGCAGAGTAAAAGTGATGTAAGGAAACTAGAATTTCATATACCATCTGCCTGTTATATCACACCTTCACCCAAACACCATCCTTGTTTCAAAGTCCAACAGTTGCAGGAATTTAACCTCAAGGGGAAAATGACAAGATTTTTCACATAGTATAAAAATCAATGCAAATCTCTAACACATCATTCAGAACAAGTTCGTATCATATACAGATTCCCTGCACGGGGAATAAACGATTTCCTGAATTTCTGTTATTCAGACTCATTAAACGCTCAGAAATCAATCTAAAAGTTTAAAAATACATTTGTCCTCCCCCGTTATTATCAGATTTCATTCTACAACATGAATAAAAAATTATCCCCTAATATCCATACCTTCAGAAATAGGAAAAAGGTCTAGTATGTTCTTCTGATGGTAATTTCTGGACAGATATTAAAGTTTTTTCCACCCATCACTGATAACACCAGTCTACATATTATATAAAACAGAATAATCGCTAGAATATAATACAACATTTACAAATGTTTAAATTTAGGCTTGAACCGTGGACTTATTAAATGCAAAACATTTCAGGCAACTTCCGAGTACATGCCTTATGGTACTGCACACCAATTCAACAACTTTGGCAACAAGTCAGTAGTCAATTATTCATCCTGTGGAACTCCCCATCCATTAATCCCTCGCACTATGTCTGCTTAAAGTCACATCAGAAATTAATCACTGAGAAACACTCACTGCTGCCAGAAAAACTATTCTGAGAAACTGGAAATCAAAGGACACCATAGACATTGCTTAGTGGGAAAAAACCCTGACTTTATTATTTGATTATATATCAGTGGAAAAACCATCCACCTCAATCAAAAACAAAGCAATGAAAAGTGATTCAGTCTGAACACCACTAATCATCACATACTTACATCAGCAAGCTCTTAACCTTTAATACCATAAAAAGAACAAGCAATCACAACAAGGTGAGAACCTTACAGTTACACCAGATAATCAGAGCCATACCACACACACACCCACATTCTGTATCCTTGTGAGGACCTTCCACTGAAATAACTATTAATTCCACTAATTAAGCCTCAGATTAAACTATCATATATTTCTATTCTTGTGGAGTCATTTGATGAAGAACAAGCGCATACACAATACTACTTCTAATACTACTACTACTACTACTACTACTACTGCTACTACTACTACTACTAATAATAATACAAATAATAGGCGGCACAGTGGTGTAGTGTTTAGTACATCTGCCTCACAGCAAGAAGTTTCTGGATTGACGTCCTGGGCTCGGCTTGGACGTTTCTGTGTGGGGTTTGCGTGTTCTCTCTGTGCTGGGGTGGGTTTCCTCCAGATATTACAGTTTCCTCCCACAGAACAAAGACATGCACATTAGACTAACTGGCTGTTCCAAATTGCTTCTAGGTGTGAGTTTAAATGGTTGTGTGTGTTGCCATGCAATGGACTGGTGAGCTGTTCAGGGGGAGTTAGCAGAGATAGGTGTCAGCATCCCTGCGACCCTGGTGAGATTATACAGTTTGGCAAATTAATGGATAAATTAATATTATAATAATAATAATTGGGCAGCACAGTGACTCAATGGTTATCACTTTCACCTAACAGCAAGATGGTGGGTCTGAACCTCATAACCAAGCCTTTCTGTATGGAATTCCCTCAGCATGTCCTCCCCGTGCTTGACGCACACAGCCCGGGGGCCAGACATTACTCGGACTTTACTCTACAAGCTGCCTAGTACAAAGTCTGTGTGAGCCTAGGTGAGAGTAGTGTACATAATTGTCTGGACACTTCACAGTGAGTGAGTGGGTTATATGCTTGAGTTGAACTGAGTTATACTGCAAAAATATACGTTATTTAACATGCTTACCTGCAAAGCACTATTGTAACCTGTATAGTGAAATGAAAATTTTCGTCTTATAATTTCTTAACAAGCATGGTACAATGATTACGATTCACAGTGTACTTTATCAAAAAATAATGAAATAGTGTCAGGGTTTAAGCGTCTATATAACCACAGATTGTTTCAATGTTGTTTGTTATAGTTAAATAGGAGCAAAACAAGTATGTTTCCATTCAAAACATTAAACCTCTCTCTCTCTCTCCCTCCCTCCCTCTCTCTCCCTCTCTCTCTCTCTCTCTCTCTCTCTCTCACACATGGGCACCTTTGTGCCATGGCTGCGCCCTGCATCTCCAAACACTGTCTGTGAAAAAAGCTACAATAGCAGCAGTAGGAGGTTTCCTCAATCTCCACACACAACATCTAACTCTGTGTAGGGGTGAGAAATTACTGTCTCTCAGGGGTCAGGTGAATGAGTGTGAAGGTTGTTAGTCACACACATTAGCGGGATGACAGGAGACTTCTCATACAGCCGAACCAATTTAATTCTTCATAGTCGCATAGTGTTTCTAATGAAGAATAAAAAAATCTGCTGAACAAGTTTCTACTACTGAAGAAAAGCCAAAAATAAAATTAACTGAAAGGGAGAATGACTGCAACAAGATGTAAGATGTAGCGATTGATCAAAGTAAGCCAGAGATCATCACGGGCCAGCATGAAGTCGTTCAGCAGCAGACCAGAGGCATATTGCTTCTGCATGCTCAGAGATCGGATGTGTTGCGTTGGACATGAGGAACAACCGAACAAGCTCATTTTCACAGCGGGTATCATTTGGAGATGCTTATACAAGCTTTTCAATGGTACATTACACAGCAGTTGGAACCTTCAACCTTGCAGCAGTTTAATGGAAAAACGTAAAATACAAAGAAAAAAATAGTTGAATCGATGTAGAGTGAAATTTGAATTCAGTCTAGCACTATGGCTCTGATTTTTTCTGAATGCATTGAAGTAAACTATCATCAAAACTGACACAGAGGGAAGAAATGAATAAAGTGCTAGAAGCAAACGTTTATTTTATAGTGCGAATTCCCTTTTCCCAGCAGCTGAGGAGACCTGAATGTGGTTACAGTGCCAATTATCTTGCTCCAGGAGCCACACAAGGCCATTGAAAATTGTCAGCATAGCTCCTCTGAGCCTTAATACCACAACATAACCATTAACCAACAACAAGTTTGCACTAAATAAAGTCAGTATGTACTTTAGCTAACTTTATGTGGGTTGTTCACCAAATAAGGTTAAAAAAATCACTTGAATTGAATCCAGTGTCAGCCAAGGTTCTTAAAGATCTTAAACTCTTATGAATAGTTGGCAGGAACAGATCTCCTTAGTTTTTGTAATGACTTTCTATACTTAGATTTTTTATTAGTTTTTGAAATTTCCCCCTTTCCCCCTCAATTTTCCAATTCCCACCTGTCAAGCGCTGCCTCCCTATCCCATACGACCACCACCAACCAATGAGGGACGTAAGCATGAACATGCCCCCTCTGTGACATGCGATGCTGCCACCCACCTCTTTACGAGCTGCTGAGCATGCGCGATTGGCAGCCTAACGCACTCAGATGGAAAGCGTATCCGTACGGATGAGCTTACATATGGCCATGAATTGCATTAGTTTTAATGTAATAATGCACAGTACAACAAATAACTTAATAATACATTGGAAAATTAAAGGGTTAATCTTTATTTTGACTAAGTTTGTTAAAAATGTATTTATCTACGTATGAGGAAAGCATATTAAGTACTTATTTATTTTTTTAAAAATGTTAGTTTTACAGTTTGTGCCTTGGTGTCAGAACTTTTTACGGCTCAGTGGTATAATAAGCCATTAAAAATACTCATTAAAATGTTTGACATCTGGAGTTTCCAGCAGATTAGCAGATGACTTTTAAATTAGGCTTTACATATTAATGAAGTAAAGATACAAACAAATTTGATTATTTTAAAGACCAAACTGCAGTCATAACGCACGAATTATTCTCGAATGATGAATGTCCATGCCTTCCATAAATAATCCTTGGTGAACTTTCAATGGCAAGTTTCACATTTCTACAAGTGCTTTAGCACTGTGATGAGTATCTGCCTCTTTTTAGGTTTATTTTGTATATGATAAATTGGTATTAAAAACCTGAGTATATACACAGTCCCATGTGAGCAAAAAGTATATAAAAAATACAAGCCTGTTTTATTCCAGTCAATACTGTGAGTGCACAGGTTTCTTTCTCTATTATTTTCTTGCTTTTGCAGCGAATGTTGTGTTGATGCACGGAATCTCAGATAGCAGTCTCATTAATATGGAACTTGCGAACTGTTCAGTGCTAGTACTGGACAAAGACGGATGAGTAGGGTAGAGGGTCAATAAGGAGCTAATCTGTGGCTCAGTCTGTCTTTCAATTTTGTCAGTGATGCACAAAACTCAGGAAATTATTTGATTTGTCTCCATCCCCAACTCTTCCCGTTCTATATGAACTACTTTTTAGGAGGGGGACTAAGAGACTTTTAAAATATGAGGTTAGATGGCAATATAGTAATGACAGGTTTGTCAGCAAGCAAACAGGAACTAAAGTGCCTTTGAAGTACTGTCAGCTGGCTGGCTAAAACTCTTCCTGAAACCCTAAATGCTTTCCTGTACAGTGGAGATGTACAGCAGTTACACAACAGCACTGGAAGAGCTACGCTTATTATCCACATGAGGTACTCGGAGCTTAAAAACTAGTGGGTGGAATTTAAAGTGGCCTCTTGCTCCTTTGATGTATGCTTCATTAGAGTGAAGTCCACTTCATTTGGCTTATCAACCAGCTTTTACAAATTTTAGGATTAAAGAAGGAAAATTAGACAGATAATTTCAGGAAGACACGATTGTGCCAGTGGGTACTATTCCCCTCGTTTACAAAGGACAGAACAGGGATGACTGCAATACTACCCCATGTCCTATAAAGCATTATGTCTCCCAAGATTCATGAGGTACTACAGCCAATGAATTTTTATTTCTACTTGCCCTGCAGTTGAAAGAAATACAGAACTATCATTTTTAGACTATTTTTAGAATACCAAGACCAAATTCAGGAAAAAGGAAGATTTATTAATTTATTTCCTCCACGGCTGAAGTTGATTCAGGCATTAATGGTGCCACGCTGCTCCCAACCCAGTCTCACCAATAAAGCGTCTTCATTTGCCTGAAAACATTACCTCCCCCTCCTCTCCTGACACTAGGTGGTGATGTCCATAGCAATGTGTCATAAACCGTTTTTGGGGAATGCTTTAGAGTTACTATAATATATTATACTGAGTTAGAAATGTACATAAGTAGTAAGACATATAAGAATTTAATATTATAGTGACAGATGAATTTCAACTTGGGCGCAAGCCTATTTAATGAAAGAGCCAAAACACCCACATACATTATGTTAACATTCTACACACACACACACACACACACACACACACACACACACACACACACACACACACACACACACACACACACACACACACCTTGCTATCCTTGTGTGGACACTCCATAATAATTTATGATAATTTAGCTAATGTGTAATGGCGCAGTGGAGAGCATGTCCGCCTCACAGCGAGAAGGTCGCAGGTTCGACTCCCAGGCTCGACTCCCAGGCTGTGTGGGGTTTGCATGTTCTCCCTGTGCTTGCGTAGATTCCCTCCAGGTACTCTGGTTTCCTCCGGGTACTCCGGTTTCCTCCCACAGCCCAAAAACATGCACAGTAGGCTGATTGGCGGTACCACATTGCCCCTCGGTGTGAGAGTGAGCGTAAGTGTGAATTGTAGGTGTGTTGGCCCAGCAATGGCCTAGCGACCTGTTCAGGGTGTACCCCGCCTTCTCCCAGAGATGGCTGAGATGGGCGCCAGCCTCCCTGTGACCCTAATTAGGATTAGAAAATGAATGAATGAATGATATATTATATATGGCACAGTGGCGTAGTGGTTAGCATGTCTGCCCCACAGCAAGAAGGTCCTGTTCGAGTTCTGTTTCTTTGTAGGGTGTGCATGTTCTCCCCATGCTTGTGTGGGTTTCCTCTGAGGGTACTCCAGTTTTCTTCTACTGTCCAAAGACATGCACATTAGGCTAATTGACCATTCCAAATTGCCCCTTGGTGTGGATGGGAGTGTGAATAGATAAGTGTGTGTTGGCCCTGCTCTAAGACTGCAGTTTGTCAGTCATATAAATGAGGTAATATACCTGTTATGTGTTGCAATTTTGGGCGGCTATTCATGACTGGTCACAGTGGCTCCAAAAACGATTTTTAAAAATAATTGTTAATTTATATGTTTGAATTGGTGAAACGCTGCCATTCTTCTGTAGTCCTACAGGTGGCGCACTCTAAACTATTCACACATTGTTAGGCAAAACAGCATGTTCAATGCAGTTGTGCTGCTCATAAACAAAGTTTTCAAGGTTTAAAGTTTTAGAGGTGCCCTGCGATGGCCTGGCGAGCTGTCCAGGGTATACTCTGCCCTCGCCCAGAGTCTGCTGAGATGGGCGCCAGCCTCCCCGCGACCCTAATTAGGAATAAGCGGTTCAGAAATGAATGAATGAATGAAGTTTTAGAGGTATGACATCATTTTCTTATACATGGTTTTAAAATTGTAAGACAAAAGTGGAAAAAATTGTAACATTGAATTGGGATGTTAAGGATGTCAAGGACAGATGTCAAAAAGTTAAGGGGAACTGTAGGTGGGCTTTTCGACAGTACAATTATCTAAAGCACACTAGCAAACCCACCATGGACTGGGTCAGTAGGAAAAATGAATTAATTGAATGCCCCAGTCAAAGCCTAAATTTGAATCCCATTAAAATATTGTGGGGAGATTTGAAAAGGGATGTACATGCAAAAAACATCTGGCAACTAATGAAGAGTGGTCAAAAATTGTCAGATACTGCTGGATATTTATTCAAAACGTCTACATGACATTCTTACTGTTACAGGGGCAATATTTTTTATACTTGTGTTCATTTATTAAATGACTGAAAAAGCAAAATTATATTGTGTTTACCTGCATGTGGTATACTTTAAATTACTTTTAAATATACATTGATGTACATTTCCTTAAAATATCCTAAAGCTATTAAATATGTGTCCTGGATGATAGCACTTTGGCAACAAGGTACAGTTTAGTTTCCTTATTTTTAGAGCGTGTATCATTTAATCCCCACCAGGATATGAAAAAAAGCTCTTACACACACTAACACTTAGCCTCTGTTTACTTTGTTAAAGAGTGGGACAGGTCCAGGTACATGTCCAAGGTCATGTGAAGGAATAATGACAACTTGAAACAAATTAAACAAGTCGGTAATCTGTAAAACGTCTCCAAACCAGAGGCTTGGACAAATCTTACACTGTACTAAAGTTGTATCAAAGTTAGATGTGACCAAAACTGTACACAGCGCTAAGCAGTTTCAAGAAGCACAGTTGCACTTCATGTTTCAAGCAATATCTTACAGGCTATATTTGTCATTCAAAGTGTTTTTAAATGTATTACTGAATTCTGACATGAACAATAATTACTAACATTTGTTAATAATATTAAATAAAACAATCTCAATATATAGAGCCGAACAGGCACACAGGTAAACATGACAGCTTTTCTTCTTCACATTCAGCAGTTAAGCACAAAAAACCCCCACATACTGCAGCATCACTGTTTGTAGTGTAAGTCCAGCATTCATTCTTTCATTCTCAGAGCCTTCAGGAAGTTGCTGATCACCAGGAACCTCCTATCCACTTCATATCCTCTCACTACCCTACTAACATCACACCACTGGCATCTGGCTGCAGCATGACTTAAAACAGGCCAAGAGCTTCAGGGAGTGTTCATATGAAACATCGGAATGAAAGAAAAATGCAGTCTCTGTGTCTTTTACAGTCATGGATATTGGTACCAGATGTGCTGGTTTGATTATTTCATAAACTATTGATCTCTTGGGATTTTCACTGTCTTTAAAATTGAATCCATTTTGAATTAAATTTGAATCCATTCTTACCGTGTTCATTTCCTGATTGTGAGAATTCCGCTGGTATACACACCTCTTAGTATGCAGCTCAGTGCTTGCTGTGCATACTGAAAGAACCGGTTATGAGTATGAGTTTCATTTATATAATGTTTAATAAATATGAGTTTCATTCATGTAATGTTTAATAAAAATGAATATAAAAAAGTTGCACAAGATGTATCATCACTGCAAAAAAAAAAATTGCTATCTAATCATGATTTACAATCTTATCCCCAGCCAAAAACTTTTTCTTCTTGTTTTTGGAATAATATACTATGTAAGAACGGAATGTGAAAAATTACTAACATTGTCTTAAGAATATATATTTGTATCCGCTTAAATTGGGTTAAATTATCTTATCTTAATATTATTCTTTATTATAGGTTGAAGAATTTTATTTTATTTTAAGAATTTTACCAATTTTACATGGAGGGATCTGGGATTGACCAACACACAATGAAAATGTATATTGTGTTTAGAAAAATCAGTATTGCAGTTTTTTGTGTGTGTGTGTGTTTGGAAGAAATGGGTGCCATGTACTCCAGAACAAGAGCAGGAATGACCATCCAGACTGTAACCATCATCAAGTCCAGAAGCCAGGGTGTGTCATGGTATGGGTTTGTCTACAGCAAAGGTAGGGTTTTTAATGCACCAACCACCAAATTAGCTTAAGAATTGCAGAAATACATGTGTTTTCTCTGTCACCGTTATGGGAGAGCTGAAGCCAATACCAGCTGATTTTGGGTGAGAGACAGGGGTACACTGTGAACAGGTTGCCAAGTTATTGCAGGGCTAACACAGGAACAAGCAAGCATTTACACTCATGTATGGGCACTTTAAAATTGCTATTTGACCTGATGTTTTTGGACTCTGGGAGGAAACCGGAACCCCCTAGAGTAAACCCAGACATACAAGGAAAAAACTGATACTCCAATCGGCTCAAACCCCGAACGTTCTAACATTGAAGCGACAGTGCTAAACACTGCACTACTGTTCCACCTATGACATTGTTTATCATTTACTGTTTTTATTAACTATCTGCCC
Organism: Porochilus rendahli; assembly: GCA_039654305.1. Taxonomy (NCBI): domain Eukaryota; kingdom Metazoa; phylum Chordata; class Actinopteri; order Siluriformes; family Plotosidae; genus Porochilus; species Porochilus rendahli. The sequence continues at coordinate 30,317,888 of JBCNYG010000024.1, forward strand.
TAGGCCTGGTTTCTATAATATACTTTAACAACACTATGGTAAAAATATATTTTTTAAAAACCCTTGAATGCCATGAATGTAAAAGTAACCTAATTTTATAGCATGTTTCAGACAGAAGTAGTTACATTCACTGATGAACACAGAGCAAAAAGGTATACAGTCACACATTAATGCACTTATGGGCATCTACACATGACCTTCTCTTCTGTTTGAAGGAAATCTATAATCTGCAACTCATGTCATCTTATGTGAATGAAAGCAAATCATTTTGACACATTGTTATGCTCTTTACCACAGTAATCTTAAAATAGAGTGTAAATAATACATGAAAAATACATAATAACCCAGGGCGATCAAGTGACCAACATAGAACAAACATGTACAATCCAGATTTTTAAATTGGAGACAGTAAAATACATATTTTCCTCACATTTTAAAAATTCTGTGAAAACTCTCCTGTAATAAGAATTGTCATATTAGCAACAGGAGAAAACTGACAGTTGATATCACTTCAGTTATTTTTTAATGATATTCTGCGATGTTATATTGCATCTGCTGGCTATTTAACAACTATTTGCCGAACGCGACGTGGATGTTGCTGAATAGTCCGCCAGACACAACATCGGGTGGACTATTCAATTCAGTGAAATCCACCGAGCCCGAGGCGCATAATTGTTTAAGTATGTACTACATGGGAACATAAAAGGAAAGCAAAAACTTATATTTTTAGATTTATTTTTATGTATTTTAACTATTACAGAGGCTAGTCAGAGTAGCTTTGTGTGCTCCAAGCAGAGCTAAATGTGGTGTAGCCTAAGGCGTCTTTTTTTAACCCTTTCAGAATATACTACATGGAAACGCAAGTAAATCATGATCCATTAAAAAATTAGATTTTTGTTAATTATTTTTACATTATTAAAGCAAGAATATGATGAGCCACCTGCTCCAAGTCACCGTGATAAACAGCCCGTCATTTTGATTTTAAAAAGTGTCTGTCATTTTGATTCAAGTATTATTCACTTGGAATAATGTTTTTAATCCCGAGATAGTAGATCAGTCAGATCGCACTGTTCCCGTGTAGTACATAACATTATAGTAACATACAATAACATGAGCGGCAATTCCATCTATTCAGTATGAATGTGTGCTCGAATAGTGCAAATTTACTCTTAATCATTTGGATCAATTCGGCCTCATGTTCACAAAAAGACATGAACAACTTGGGCTTTTCCTTAATAAAGTGCCTGTTCTCAGTGAAATTACAAAAAGCAGCAAATTTAAGGCAAAGCCTGCTCCTGGCAGATTATAGACAAAATAAGATTATCACCTTATAGTCGTGGGCAAATGTGAATAAAGCATTAATGGACCCTTCCTTAAGTATGCTACAAAATATATGAATGCATTGGATGCTGCTAAAGTTACACTGATTGCTTAATTAAGAAAAACACTGATCACAAATCAATTCAGAACGCTATGCAACAAAAAAGTCACATTAAAATCTACTCTCCTATGAAACATCCAAAAATGTCCACAGGTTCCAGCTAAATCTAAGCCATCACAATGATTACCTTGTTTATAATGAACTGCTCTGTTACAGATCAGAAGTAAAGACTTGTCAAAGAAACAACACAACACTCCACTTTTACATTCTGATACCGAGAGCTCTATGCTGGGTTTGGCTCTTCAAGCGCTCCCATCACCTGTCCTTAGCTTCCGAGCCATGATCATCTCTGCAGTGGCTGTCTTCCGGTTGCTGGCAAGGCCGAGCCAGCACATGAGATCGATGAAACACGTGGTCGGGTTGAAGCGAAAACCAAATTCACTGGCTGCATAGTCAAAAGGAAACGTGTGATGAAAATTGTGGAAGCCTTCCCCTGTGAGACGGGATACAGTGAAAACAGTTTAAAGCAAATACTTCTAAACTAAAATCACAATTTATACAGTCTTTAATCTTAACGGAAAAGCCCATTTATAAATCACTGGAGATATTTAACATTTCTCAAAAGCATATTATACATGAGAATTATTTTACGAGGTAGATATCACTGAATGGTACATAAGAAATAAACATAGAGGTTTTATCGTTTACTTTTCCATTTTAAACCCTAACATTAATACACATCTTTTGAAACTCCCTGAAGACTGAAAAAAGTGCCTTGTATACCTTGAGAAATGCAACGGCCACATTGCAAAGCTTCATATGTTTTTGGTAAAGCTTTTTGTTAAATTTCTAGGAATTCAGAATCAGACCACAGCAAAGCATCATTTTTGTCTGCCAATTTCATTTTATGCATTATCCCGAGTTTGTGAGGTGGATAATAAGAAAATAATATTAATTCAAAATATTTTCTCGTTTCTGATTGGTGGAAAGCCACCAGCTAACTTTTGGTGTAATTCATCCATCATCGACATCAGATAAGTTGAATGGACATGGCATGATTGGCATGCGCCAGTGTTTCTCTTCATATCACAGGTTTTGCCTGTCAGCCATATTTGTTAGTTGAAATACCACAGCACTGAGCTGTCAAAACATTTTATTTTCTGTTGATGCTGTGGTAAGCCGTACCTGAAAGTGAATATCAACCACCAAGATGGTGGCACAAAGTTCTGCCAGCCAGCAGTGCTGTCAAAAAAATTAAATTTTTGAAAAAAAAAAAGTTTTATTCCAGACTTTGTGAATATTTTAATGGAATTTCTGTACAATGAATTGATAATGGCGTTAGCAGGGAATAGCATGTGACACACTGGCTACGAAGCACTTTCTTTCGGTCTGGAAAATGAGTAAATAATATAACAATTATAGAATTACGCTTTTGTCAAAGCCTCAAAAAGCTTCGGCCTCACACTTCCTTGATCAGAATAATTCTCCATGTCATGCTTTGCCTCATTCAGTAATTGCTTAGTAACCCCTAGACAGCATTCAGTTTGCACTGTTTCTGTGTAGTATATACTTACAGTAGACAAGAAACAGTTTTAGTAGTTTTTCCCTAAATATATATATATATATTATATATATATATTATATATAGACATTATAGTAATGATGTATGTTGAGGGACATCTGAAAATAAATAATGTAATAATGTAGTCATACAGTCATTATATTGTTTGAATGCTGAACTACTATAAATGAGCATGCACAAACCCAACCCCACAACAAATAAAAAAAAGCATGTACCAATAGTTCCAAATGTGACAAAGCGGTTTTCTCGAGGGTTGATAGTTCTGTCGTAGGGCCGGTTACCATACATATGTGCTGCGCTGTTGACCAGCCAGGTCATATTAAGGGCAATAGTATAACGTAAGATGGCAGCCAGGAAGTATGAGTTCCACAAGCTTTCGCCCCAGAAATACCACGGCACCAGAGTAGGCATGAGGAAGCACATCACCAGCACTGAGATTTTGTAATATCTAGGTAAAAAGAAATGCAATAGTGTAGAATATATCTTAGTGGTTTATGTAGTCGCACCTCCAGTTCAATAAATTCAAAAATCAAAAAATGTTACTTAAGTACAGTGCCTTGCATGAGTATTCACCACATTAAATATTTTGTATTGTATCTGAATCTGAAAGAAAAAGTGAATGACCTGGGGTTATGTATCATCATTTGACACAAAACCGCCCACAATATTAAATCAATAATAAGATTAATTATTATTACTTAAAATAAAAAATACAGGGCAATCCTGAGAGGGGAAAAAAACATGTTCAAATCTGGAAGAGACCCGAGACTGATACATACTGCAGAAGCTTTACTAGGAGTGCCTCATAACCAAGAACCTGAACAGCCCAGTCAAATAAGTTCATACCACAATTCAAATGAAAAGATGTGGCCAATGTGGCTCATGATCTCCAGCCAATCTGACAGAGCTTGAACAATCTCTCCAAGACAAACAGGCAAGAATATCAAGATCCAGATTTGCTAAACTGATATCATATCTCAGACTGGTCCAAGAAAGAAAGACACTAGGGTGTGTCAATACTTATGTACCTTCAAAACATATTTTGCAATTCAAATAGTAAAAAATCCCAATGAAGTAAATTTTAGTTTTATGTTGTAACACTACAAAATGTGTAATAAATAAAAAAATCTGCGAGGGGATTGAATACTTATGCAAGGCTCTCTAAGGATGATATCTCTTCAGGATGATATCATAGTGGACCTACTTCCTTTGCATCACAACAACAGGGTCAGCCAGCAAGTCACTGAGATCCAGCCGCATGCCTTTCTCAATCACTTCTTTGTGTTTGTGCACAAACAGCCAGCCAACGTGTGAGAAGAAGAAGCCTCGCTTTGCATTGTGGGGGTCTGCATCTGTCTCTGAGTACTTGTGATGGGCTCGGTGATCTCTGGACCATTCAAAGATATCATTCTGCAAAGAGATTAATGTATTACACAGTAAAATCTATTTAACCACTATTCTGAAGGTTTTTTTGGGGAGTACTGAGTAGCATTTAAGTTTAATTGGGTTGGACACAAACACCATTACAATTACTAACACACAAACTTTTACAATAAAAATGGAGAAAAAATATTGTTAACCATTAAAATAAGCAAAGAATTGCAGTATATATTTACAGTAGTAATATTTACAGCATTTGGCAGATGCTCTTATCCAGAGCGGCTTATTCAGAGCGGGATTGAACTGCTGACCTTCAGATCAGCATCCCATTGCCTTAACCACTAAGCCACGACTGCCCATACAGCATTAAATATAAATTTATTTTTCTCTATCTTACTGCCAAAAGAGCAAAATATAGTAAAATACTATTATTTTTGGTAGTGTCTAATGGACATAAATTTTTTTGTCAGTTTAATTACATTTTAATGTTTTACACCCTTTTCTCAGTGGGGTGAACAATCAGGTGAACGTCAAGTTCGCACGGGTTCATCTTGTGCACGCTGGCTACGCGAAAATTTCAAACATGTTTGAAATTATCACCAAGGACTGGAGAAGGAGCACGTTCGACCTACTACATAATCATTACCGTGTTATGAACACTGGAATGCGTCTTTTGTATGCCTTTTTCATGTTTCATTTGCCACATGCTTCTTCCCTCCATCTTCCCAATGTGTTGGCAAAGCTCACTTCGTCCCCTTGCTCTGCCTCTTTTGGCGGCAAAGGGGGCATTTTCAACACACAGCTAGTGCAGTGGTGGTGAAGGAAATGTGATGGCGAATGCAACCCAGTCCCAACGCGCAGTTGACGTGTAGTTAACATGGTAGGGGTGTGAGGAGAGGATGGCGATATCGCAGAAATTGGCTGCGAAAGTGGAAAAAAATGATGTCAAGTTTGTGGATTTTCAATTTTCATCATTCGTTGCTTTCGCCGTCATTCGCCGCGCCCTGTTCGCTCAGAGAGCAAGGGGATTTAATTACTGCCAAAAGCCTGGTGAGCTGTTCAGGGTGTATCCCTCCCTCACCCAGAGTCGGCAGAGATGGGCGCCAGCGTCACCACGACCTTAATTAGGATTAACTGGTTTAGGAAATGAACGAATGAATGAATAAGCAAGCAACAGCAATCCATATACTGTATTTCATATATGCTCATTTTACCATTTTCTTTAACAAACAAAATCATACGTAAACATCATGCTAAATACTAATCACCTGAAAGGCCATGGAGTTGGCAGCAGCCAGGAAGATCCTTAGAGGCAATTTGGCTTTGTAAGACCTGTGACTCCATAAGCGATGAACCCCAGCTGTAACCCCAAGGGCTGTGATCATGAAACATACATAGGCTGGAAAAGAAAACCACAACACACCAGTCTCCTCAATAAATATCTAAAATAGGAGGGGCTGCCATTAAATAACAAGACTGGGCTGATATAAGTTAGCATGTAAAGAGACACTAAGCCGGTTTTTCAGGGAAATTTTTATATTCAACCAAAGCGAACTGATGATGCAAGATAAAACATGTACACTATTCACTACTGAATGGGTAGCTTTGAGTAGCTTTTAGTGTTAAGCAGGCACCTGGGTAAGCAATGGCAGTTTTCATGTAAAAGCTAATTAAGAAACAGACACATGTGCTGCAGTGATGACAAGTGAGGTGAATGAGTTCGTCTAGGAGACATGGGGTGTGTTCTGTCTCATTAGGCCTATGTTTCCATAGAAACTGCACTCTTGCTATTTTTCAGGTGTAACCTTGGGTCCACACACACACACACACACACACACACACACACCTGATGGTTTTGACATGTACTATACTCTGGGGTGAAGTGCTGGCCTTGATTCCTTCAGGTAAAAGGCCTATCGGTGCCTACTCGATGCTTACTCAGAGCTTGATTAGAGCATTTTTATTTATCACCAGGACAGTTTACTTTTATTCTCAGCTGATCCATCAGGAAAAAAAAACATAAATACAATCATTCTTTCAATACATCAACATTGGAAGAAAAAAAAGATGTTTTCCATATTGCACTAGGTAATGTAGGTATATTTTTGGATTTTTTTCCCCTTTCCCCCAGAAATGATCAGAGCTATTCACAGATGGTGCTAAATATAACATTAGGCTTATTTACCAGTTTACACCGGGTAGAAAACCCTCCTCCCAAAACGGAACAAGGAAAATGTTCAGCAAAAACTGCGGATCACTGAATGCGGGATATTAGATGGGGGTGAAACCGCCAGGGGCTGAAAACTACACAAATAAACACCTATAGCTCTTAGTGTTCTCCTCATTCTCACACTTACACCAGATCCAGGTGAAGGGATGCGCCTTGGGGACGAGGAGCAGGGAGTAAAGTGCGCCGGTATGAAGCAGACCCATGAGAATAACGTTTCTCCAGACGATGCGCTGCCGCTTTGCTCCATTGAGCTCGCGGCTCTCAGCGCCATCCGGTCCGCCTCGGTCCGCAACATCGCAGCGCTCACCATCCGGAAGTGCGTCCATCTCTAGTATTATGAAATCACCAAAAACTGCGTGGATGCCCCAGGCGTCTGTGAACCAAAGCAAAACAAAAATAAAAAGGAAGAAGAAAAAAAATGGAATCAGTTTACATCCATGCAAGTTGGTGGAAGAGCGCTCCGGGAGACGATGACCGCGGTACATACGCAGGAGCGCTCACTATTAGCCTCTATTATAGGTTGGGGAGTGTGTGGAAAGCCAGAAGTGTCAAAATAGATCCAGACCCGTTGGTTTGGAAGGCCAGCAGTGGCGCCACCAATAACAAAGCATTTGGTGCCTGGTTTCAGCTGCTTTTGCTTTCTATGGCTCTGTTCCCTGTTCAAATAAAATTGAATTGAACCTGGGATTATCATGAATTAGAAAATTTTTATTCACACTGTACATGAGTACAATAGCTGTAATTCTCTCCAGCCAAATCCCAGTGAGCTAGAGTGAGCAAAGGGCATTACTGTTACCACTGCCACTTCCCGCGCTTAATCACGCCTACTCAAGGCTACCTTAATGCTAGAAGCCTGGGGAATTTGGCCTGACGAACACCCATAGAATAACAAGGCCAACCAGTGCTTAAGGTGGAAGGCAGGGTTTAGACTGCCTTCCATTT
>JBCNYG010000024.1:30325502-30338770 GCA_039654305.1 Porochilus rendahli
TGTTTTTAACCCCCCAAAATTAATTTATTGTTTTAGCTAAACAGGCCCATGCACTCGCCCAGAGACGCTGAGATGGGCGCCAGCCTCCCTGCGACCCAATAGGATTATGTTTCATACCATAGCTCCATAATGCTGCCGTTAGCATAGACTAGCTTTCGGGAATAGATGATGTACTTGTTTTTATTTGCTGTGATAGACGTCTTATGTAAACAGAACACCTTTTGTACTTTGTACATTAACGTTGAAAAAATTCACCCTGAACAGCTGAGGTCTCTACTGCTAATCTAAAGTTTAGGATAAAGGCTATGCTAGAACAACAGAGATTAAATTTATTCTTCCAAAGATTTATCGCACTCCTGAGCTTTGATATTGCAGACCATGGGATTGTAATCCAGTCATCCATGGTAGTGTCTAAGATTTTCTCTTAGCTTCTTAAAACCAAAGAGCAAGAGCTTCTTTTTACACTCAATTTATTACAGAGACAGCAAACAGTCAAAGATCCAGAAGTTTGTCAGACCCTAATTTCAATAATGGCAGAGAATCAGTGTAGCTAGATAGTGATCTGAGAGATAAGTACGAGAGCAATGACGACAGTATTAGCAAGAACAATGAGACTTCGGAACATTTTTGCATGAACAGGGTGTACAGATGAGGAGGCGAGATGGCCAGATAAATACAAGACTAAAGAACTGTTGCATTCCTTTGTTTAGGAAAATGGCAGGACATACTATCAGGAGGAGGTCAAAATGAATTGTGGGTAATGTAAGAAACTGATAACCATGGTTACAATCAAGATCAAGGACAAGGAAATAAGTCCACTCCCAATAATTCATAATTATATACACTATGATTTAAGGAAACCGGTTGCCTTAACCTTGAACAAGTGAGTAAATGCATCAAACCTCGCCCTAGTTGACTGCAGTATGGCCTTACCCGAGCATCTACGTAAAGTACCTACGCAGTTCTCCCTAGGTCCAGCAGAAAGGTGTTTCCCCATGTAATACCACACACTTTGAATACCTTTTATTATTTGGCCTTAGAAGGAAGTGATGAGTTAATAAAAAAAAATTGTGTACATGGATGTGATAAGCACCCTTTGATCATTTTGAATATTAATGATAATAAAAAAACTCATATGCAAGTCATTTTAGACTTTTTTCTGTCAAGTTTAGAAATAAGACCGAAGCTGAGAAATATTGAGCACTTTATTTGACCACTTCATTAAAATGCAACACCCTCCTCCTTTTTTTCTTTACAACGGTCATTTCAACATTGATTGCCCTTCAAAATTACAGGGTACAGAATTTGTATACAAAATAAGGAGTTTAAACTGGAGCGATGACAAGGACTACACTGACGTTCCCAGCGGCTCGTTTTCTCTCGGAGATCTGCCTTAGCATCTAAACTAAGAGTGCCTCGAAAATACCGTGCTATTATTCAAGAGTACATGATAAATGTCAAAATGTTGTGACGAGTTGGTGATATGGAGAACTAAAAGATTTCCTGTCCTTTCAAAATACTTCTGGGTGTAAAAGAAGAACGACACTGAGTCTACCATTTAAGTTTGTCATTTCTGCAGTAGGTAGCTAGCTGTGACACTTCAAAAAGCATTTCACACACACAAAAGAAGTGGCATGGCATGGAGTTTTCAATTACTACAGAAGGAAGTAAAACTAGACAGCCTTCTAACTAGGCAGCCTTGGTTTGCAAATGCTGTAAAGTTCCTGATGAACTCAAATCTTAAAAGATTTAAATAAATAACATTTATTGAAAATATTTCCTTGTTACCAAGTCTGTAAGTAGATCCTGGTATTTCGATAAAATGCAATTACAAGTTTTGTTTTGTTTTTTTGCAAGAATTTGATTAAACATCACTGAAATGGCAAGGCTTATAATTAGCACATAAAGCAATAGCCTAAAATTCTTAATGACAAAATTCTGAAAAAATAGAAGGAAAAAAAATTATCTAAAAGTGGTAAGCCAGAACTCAATTACATAATGGCAAAAAATTTGACAAATCCCATCTGACATGTCACTGATCTCTCCAGGCTGTGAATCCTATGAGTTTCCCACAACGTGCATGGACTTGGTCAGGGAAGAAGAAAGGGAGGAAACGCCTCCATTGCACTCTGCTCTGCCATGATTACACACATGAAATAATGGCAACATAAACATATACAAGACAAAAAACTAACTAAAAAAAAAAAAAAAAAAAGACAGAACGCCTGTGAACTGGAATGCCCTATTCCAGATTTAAGACTGGCGAAGCAGGTCAATACGAGTTGGTCCTTATTGACTGACTGATGGCTTGTGTTGGAGTTGCGGGAATACTGGTAAAAGCTGCGTGTGCGCACGTGACATCAGACGCCCAGCTTATTAGCCTGTGTTAGCACCACCTTCAAGACTGGCATAAAGGCGGAGGTCTCGCTGAAGTTACTGTTGCTCACGATGTGCGTGTGGATGTTGAGGCTTTCACTGTAGGCACGGGATTCGATGTTGCGAGCCATATTGTGCAGGCCGCCCACGATGGCTGGAGAAAGCTGGAGAAACAATGGAGATGATAAATAAATAAATACTCATGCCCTATATTTGTACATTCCCACTAAAAAAAGCTCCAGAGCTCATGGTTATATAATGGAAAACATTTTTAGGGTAGGGTAGAAAGGTAGATTTTAGAGTGTAGAGTGCCCATGGATTTATTAAGTTCTGACTTTTGGCCAAAATAAATTAATGTTAATGTGTTATTTAAATGCCATTAACAAAGTTAAACATTTTCACTGTTTTTTTTATAATTCATTCAAAATATTTTCCAAAGTGTGGAATTGTCAGTGTGGTATAAGCTAAAAAGTCTATTCGGAGGAAAGCGCACCGTAGCTGATGCAATTCAGCCTGAAGTGCCGATAGCCAGAGCATAGCTATTTCTGATGAATACTAGACAATTTCCACACAAATATGGAACCAAATATGCAAATCCAAATAAAGTACTTGACATTAAGGAAATATATGCATTTTGATTTTCAAGAGTTAGCCTTAACCCGCCCACCAAACGCAACTTTATCAGCTAACACCATTTTCAATTAATTCCAGACAAATTCCCTGAAAAGCAACGAAATATGAAATTAAATAATTTTATGGTAAGAAAGTAATTGATGAAGGAGGCACAGTACGATTTACAGAATTATTTGGTCGAGGGGTTATCATCAGGCGAGGTAGATAACACCCTCAAACTGCCAAATTATTCTTCATATTATATGAAAGACAAATTCTATAATTGTTTTATTCAATGAGTTATTCGTTCTATTATTCATCCTTTTCAGTGCAGGAGGTAACGTTACTATTCTGTGTGTGCTAGTCGTGCTGATGGCAACAGTGCAATAATTTGGTTATCCCATGGCTATGATGCAGAATTATTCGAGGGCCCACCAATCAGAAACAAGAAAATCTCTCCATTATTATAATTTCCATAGAATTATGATATTCTATGGTCTATGATTATTTCAGTATGCATAAGAAATCAGAATCAAAAATCACTTTTTAATCTGATAATTTATATTAAAAAATGTACTGGTAATTTTGTGATTACTTTAGTAAGACCCCAAGTCTTATTATTGCCAAACAAACCTCTTCAGGGTGATTCAAGATCTGCCAGCTTTGTCAGGTTCCCACATCACCCTGTTGGGTTCATTTCACAATAAAGACCACCTCATTGTTTGTTATGCTTTGCATATAATATTTACATGACCAATTGTACTACGGCGGTGCTTTTGGTTCCTCAATCTTAAGTCACATCCGTTTTCTAACATGACACTGTATTATGCTACATATACCAAACAAGCAATGTAGGGTGAATTTTTTAAAGAGAATGCAGACAACAGATAAGATATTGCTAAATTTCACGTTGTTGGTCAATCAGACTCATATTATACCCATTACATAATTCATGTTCCTAACAGTGTAAATTCTGAAAGTGAAAGATTTAAATGGTGGAAAACCCACCAACTGCCTGGACTTTGAGAGGAATGATACACTGAAACAAAGTGTGGTGCCACCCACAGATAACACCCTGTGCCAGATGTAAAAAGTCAGGCTAGCTAAATGCTCATGACATCTGAGTGATACTCAACTTTAGAAAGTATGCGTGATGGCATTTTCATTAAATATACTCACAGTCTGCTCTCTCAGTTTGTCATAAAGGGACTCTAGTCGCTTGTTAGCATCATCCAACTTCCTCTTGGTTTGCTTATGAGGAGATATGAAGTGATATGTAAGATACACAAGAGAAAAATAGCTAGACATAAACCAGAATGCTATAAGAAAACAGAATAAGCTGAACTCACAGGGTCTGTAGCAGCAGCCAAGCACTTCTGGATCAGGCCCTCGAACGTCGTTTTGAGAATCAGGTCCTCATCCGGAATAGGCTTCTTCGTGATCTTCTCAGTAGGGAGGGACTGCATTGGCTTGGAGTGAAAAAGACACAGATTTACCCATCTGAATTGTCTGTGTTTTCTTTTCTTCTTCTTTTTTAAATATTGATTATATTCTGGAATCTGAGTAAGCAATGACTACACACTGCACTGAGGCAAAAATACACTCTCAACCCTTATCTTAAGCTATATTTATCCATATTTTATTCATAGAACCTCATTAACTTTAAGGGGAACTTTGAGTGCATGGAGTTTTTTTGACACCTGAATTACATCCCCAGTGGGTGCCCCTGGTGCCCCCTCCAAAGGCACGGCAGGGTTTCTGTGTGCAGGTGCCACTGGTTGCTGTTGGATGGGGTTAAATGGAGCAGGGACACCAGCTGGCTGTGGAGGAAGCTGCTGCGGCTGCATGGTGGCTACAGGCTGTGGCTCATTCAAAGCCATGATAGGTGCTGTGATTGGAGCAGGAGGAAAGTAGCTGCCTGGGACCTGAAGGGATAGAATCATAAATCCATAGGTTTAAAAGGCAGAGAACTACATTTTACACAATAGATAATTAGACAAAATGCAAGAACTGTAAGATCATTAGCAATTATTCCCTGCATGATTACATCGGTTACAGACTAAACAAATGTTTAATATAATGAAGATCTGGAACTTCTGTACAAGGCCATTTTACACCAGAAGTGTTTCTGAGGCATTTTTTAAAAATTTTTTCCAGCTGACAGTTGTCTTTTGATTCAGACAGAATTATGGTAATCAATACAACAATTTACACCAGAGGCGAACTGTGTGTATTACAGGCATAAAAGACAAGATGGAACCATGTTTTATGCTCCAGGTAAGGCATAATGTTGGCATTGCAATAGACTTGGATTTTCTATAAGCTTGCCAGATCCATTAAAATAAAACGGAACCCACCTTCTTCTTCTTGGATGCTCGGACGAGAGCCGGAGGATCATTCCAGCCATTTTGGGATCCTGGGTCAGAACAGAAGATGGCTAATCATTAATCATGTCTAAATTCAATATGCGTTACGATGATCGGTTAGTGTGTGAATCTTCATTAAGAAAGCTTACTGGAATAAAATTAACAGAATTTATTGACTCTGGAATCATCATTCTGAATACACAGGCCTGCTGAATTGACTTCACTTTTAGACATCTTAAATGCCTTCTTAAAATCTAAGTGGAGAAAATGGCTTTGATTCATCATAGCGAATACCATGCAACACACAGCGTTAAATTCAGAAATACATTTAGTTCTGAAAAATGGAACAGCTCTATTCTCATTAGGGTAAGAGCTGACCTACATTGGACTTCATGCACAGCACTGATCAGCATTTAATAACTACTGTGCTCATCAATTATGAATCTAGGGCACCTCGTGATGCTCATTATGTTACGCCCATTTTCCAGGCTGGGATTGACAGATTTTTGCGATACACTGATTGCTTGCTTTATTCGCCCCAAATTTCCATTGCACGAAAAGTACTGTTTATATTTCATTTTGCTTAATTATTATATCACAATTATCGGCACAATCACAGTGCACTATCCAATGCTATGCACTACAAACGATATGAAGATTCACCTTCCAAACCCCAGGTTGCATCTTGGGTAATTTCCCCTGCAGATAAAACAATATCAAAGTGTACTTTCTGAAAATTTGCCAAAACACAAAATGCTAAGCAAATTGTTCACACCAGTTCTATTAATTCTCAACTTATTCCATGAAAAGCAACAATATTAGGACCGAAAGCACTGGACGGTAACAATGTATCTGTAATTTTCTACAATTAGGCATTTTCACCAAACACTTCTTTATTGGCTTGGTGCGAAGAATAGACCTACAGTCCTCGGTGTCACCTGACGTTGGTGGAGGGAAGTGGGGCAAGACTTCATGCTGGCTCTATGCTAACTGGCTGTTCCATCCAAGTATTTAATGGTACAAGTGGATATTTTTATATCATGAAGAATGATTAAAATAATTAAAATGCTTCATATCTTACAATCCAGTAAGCATGTACAGAATAAATCAATTATTCCACTCACTCTCATGATAACTTCACAGGCTACTGGTTCATATTTTGATTGGGGTAATAACTGTAATTTTACGAGTATCAACTTCTGCATTTTAAGATAAGGATGGACTGATGTACTCTTGTTGTTTCCTCTATGATGCATATTTTTATTTAAATACTACATTCAGATCATTGTTGAGGAAGAATAGAGAATACCTGGACTAAAGTGCCCCCTAATGTCCTTAAGTGTTATGTTCCATGTCAGTTTGCTTTAGCAAGTGTAACAATAAGTATTCTTGTACTGTTTGATCAGCTACAAATATTTTAGTAATACGTTGCACGCACTGCTTCTAGATGCACTCAACTACACGAAACCCAACCTGTTAAAGATTGGTGATATGCAAGACGAAACGATCTGTGGTACTTGTAGAAAACGGGAGCCTGAGGCTGTTTTTGAAAATGTTTAAGGAGAGTACTAAGTGAAAGCACTGTGGTGCAGACCTCTTCTTTGGGAGCCTGGGATCATGTCGGGCTCAGCTTGAATACCTGAGGCGCCGGTTGGTGGAGGTGGGAAGAAGGCGGTGGGAGAACCCGGGCCGCCGTGCTGGAACGAGACTCCCGAGGAGAAAGAAGGAGGAGAGAAGGAGGAGGCGGAGGTGGAGAAGAGAGGAGGTGCAGTGGGAGCCTGCTGATTTGCAGAGAAAGGAGGTCTGGGGAAGGGGGCTGGTGCAGTCTGAGATGAGGCAGGAGCCATGAGCTGAGAGGGGTAGAAAGGAGCAGCAGAAGAAGATGAAGGAGGAGGAGGAAGTGGAGCAGATGTAGAGGAAGAGTACTGGAGAGGTTGATAGATTGCTGGACCCCCAGTGCTAGGTGTGAACTGCTGGACCGGGGGGTAGCCTGAGATTTACAGAGACAAGAGAGTTGCTAAATGCATTCAAACACATTCCAAAAAGACAAACATGCAAAAGATTATTTTAAACATGAAGACTTTCGAATGGAATTATTAGCCATAGTATTTAGACATCAGAAAAAAACTGAGATCGTTATTTATGGAGGTTCTCATGCAGAAATGGAGTTATGAACAGTTTTCCAACACAGCACATTCCAACAGACTCGAACTGCATTCTCTTTAGAATGGAAAAAGACACACAAACATTATGAAAATGTTTGCCAGTTCAGTCAACATGCTTGAGAACGATAAACTATGTGCGTGTGTGTCTGAGAGAATGAGGTGCATCTCAGTGCGTACTTGGATATTGTTGCGAGTACATGAATGCGCTGGAAGCAGCAGGATTTGCACTCGCTGGAGCCTGCAAAGCTGGTTTTGGCTCGGCCTAAAATGAGAAAGAAGAAACAGAAGAGACAGAGCAGGAGAGGCATGATACAGATTTCATAACCAACTCATTATGACGTCTGTCCTTCATTAATGAGGCCCAGGATTCATCTGTAACCAACACCTACGATTAACTCATAGCAAGCCAAAATCAAACCGGTCCAAAGTTTTAGAACATCCACATTCCAATTTTATACTATGCATGTGACTGTAACCTGCTTCCTGTGGGGTAAAAAGGGTCAAAATAATGGACAAATGGAACATAATGCTACTAAATTGCTAATAATTGAAATTGTATGATATCATGAAAGTCATGATGAGTCAAAGCAGTAATTAAAGCCTATTTATAATCTTAGAGGCTTAACAGAAAACAAAGAAAACTCTAGAACCTATTACTTACAGTGTAGTCTATAATGTTATTCAGAAGGCCAACATTTCCAACACCATGAAAAAACAGCACATGACGTGGCCCTACTATGTGATACACAATCAGCACATTTATCATAGAGTTTGCTTTAACACAAGGCACAGTCAAAAAGGAAAACTGCTTCAAGCCATTCATACACAAATTGCTGCTTAAGATATTCATAGCATAACGTAAAGAAAGAGAGTGTAATTAACATGCAGATGGACACAGTAATCTTCGGAAGGAGATCACAAGAGCTTTTGATCAGCAGCTGCTCCTGGTACAGTGTGAAAACTGACTAATAAAGGATTAATATAGAAACACACACACACAAAAACCTAAAACGAGAAGGACTCATGAGTATGACATAATAGACAGTGGGACATGGGCATCCTACTGAGAACTAAAGGAATGTGGGGTTGGGGGTAGCAGTGGGGAGTCAGCACTGGGGTGTATCGTTGCAGATTTTGGGGTGAGAATGTCAACAGGATTTGGAAGATTGTAAATTCAGAGTGCAGCACAAACAAGAGTGTTCGTAAATATTTAAGCAAAAGAGAATATGACAGAAGGTTTCTGGTTGAGGTATTAGTAAATTAGTGTCTGTTATTTAGTATTTATAAAGCAAGGGTGCTTTCACAGCTGGTAATTTTTCTTTAGACAAACAAACAAACAAAAAAGAGCTTGGCCAGGCTCCCGAATGCCAGAACAGATTGCCAGTTTAACTCCTGCTACTGCTGTCCTAGGACGCACAATGGGCTTGGCTCTTGGGGAAGGAAGGATAGCATTACTGTTTCCCCTGAACTGCAAAAATGACAGCAAATTAAACCATCTTAAATAAAGTGAAAATGTTCTAGCATTGTCAATTAGATAGACACACCGAAGCGTTCCCAAACCAGCGGAGAGACATAGTCCCTCCAGCTTGTTCTAGGTTGAACCCGGGGTCTCTTCCTGATCGGACATGCCTGAAACAGAACACCAGAGAGGCGTTTGGGCGGCATTCTTATCAGATGCCCAAGCCACCCCAACTCAGTGGGGAGAAGCAGCAGTTCTACTCAGAGTTCCTCCCGGATGGCTGAGCTTCTCACCCTATCTCTGAGGGAGAGCCCCGCCACCCTGTAAAGGAAGCTCATTTCAGCCGCCTGTATCCACGATCTTGTTCATTCAGTCATTACCCAAAGGTCGTGACCATGGGTGAGGTTTGGAACGTATATAGACTGGTAAATAGAGAGTTATCCCTTTCAGCTCAGCTCCCTCTTCACCACGTCGGACCAATACAAGCTCTGCTTTACAAAAGAGGCTGCACCAATCCACCTGTCGATCTCCCGTTCCATCCCCTGAGATACTTAAACCCCTCCCCTTGAGGCAGGACCTTGATCCAGACCCAGGCACTATCCAACTCTTGCATGCATGAGCTCAAAGATGCTCATGAATGACTAGTGATCGCTTTAAGCGACTTCCCTCCTGTAAGAACTCAGGCAATTAGCTCCCACGGACTCACGGGCACAAAAGGCAGTTCTCATCACCCTGGATTCAGACTTGCAATGTCGCGGATGTAAGTAGAACACTTTGCTGATGCCCTGTCGGAATTCCAGTTGGAAAAGATTTACCGTATATTCGCTTACTGGCACAAGTTTTTCATTTTTAACTGACTTGTCACAGGCTCCTCTGTTATATGTAATAAATTGCATCTCTCGCAACAACTTCAACCACCACAAAGAGACCCATCCCTTACTGCAAAGGAATATAGCCCAAAAATATATACATTTCCAGACCGTTAACCTCAGATGGCTCTGTAAACACTCTGTAAACACATGTAACGAGAAGGTGGGGGGAGGAAAAAATAGATAAATAAAAATCCTTTTGTGAAAGCACCCAGAAATGATTTTACTCTTTGTTTGAACAAGTTCGGGTGAGAAGTACAGAGTAGGCACAGTAAACAAAAAAATATCTTCACCATGATTTTCATTGCACGTGATGAAGATATATATGTTTAGCGAACAAGGATGGAACATAAAAAGGTGCGAAATCTTGGAAAACCATTACATAGCACAACAGAAACACCAGTACAAATATGATTAGTATTTAATATTTAATAGTACTCAACAGCATGATCTGATTGGTCCACTATCCAGGACTATATAGAAATTAGTATATACTACACAGGAATGGCACAAACGGATCAGTCCACTATCAATGGGGTAAAACAAACAAACAAACAAAAAAACCCAAAAAACATTATTCAGAGCTGATAATGCTTGAATCAAAATGACAAGACACTCATGGTTTGTCACAGTCATTTGGAGCAGAAAGCATCATTTTCATGCTTTAAATATGAAAACATTAACCATAAAAGTCTTGTTTTATTTTTGTTTTTTTCTTTGTTTCTGTGTAATACATACTTAAAACTTAATACTGTTATGTAATGTCCATATGCTCTGCTCGCAGAGATCACCTGACCCACGTCCTCATATAAAAATTAACTATAAAAACTTAATTTTTAATTAAGATTAAGTTTGCTTTTTATAGTCCCGTGTAGTATATAGTAAAACAGTTATTCCACTCAGACTCGGTTGATATCACTGAACTCAGCAACATGGCAACTCAACAGCGACACGCACCTTTTGTTTTATTGTTATATACGGCAATGTTCTTACTGAGTACTTTAAATATGGCTCAAGCAAGAACATATCACGAGAACACTCCAGTTTGCTGGGGAATAAAAAAAGAAAAGTTGTGTTGTGAATGTATGTGGTGCGGGCACAGCTCCGTCTGTACCTGCAGGTCTTTGGCTGGGGCTAGTGGACGAGGGGCACTGGGCAGAAAGGTTGGGGTTTGGTTACTCCAGGAAGTGACAGTAGAGGCAGCCCTAACCTGAATACAACAGAGACATACACACACTCACACACACTGTGGCTACCATTGGGGAGGATGAGAGATGGACAGGATGCAAATGAAAGCTTGAGAAAGGGGACAAAAAAATTATTCGGGGAGTGGGGGAGTGGGTGGGGCCTGTACATTAAGGATTACTGATGGGTGTCTAAAATTCCTCATCGGCATATAACACTCACTGTTAGTAAAGAAATAAACCAGTTACACAGGTTTAAGTTTAAAAAAGGTGACATCATACAAAACAAGGCATAAAAACTTAACCACCTTGAATATCCAGCAATTAACCAGTATATCTTACTGGTCACAGCTCAAGGTTGGACTTCAGGGTTTTAATCAAAAGCAAACAAACACAATCAAGTATCAAAATATCAAGTATTACATCTAAGAATTTTTTTTTCTGGATGATCCCCAAGTATATTTTTGGTGTGTGTGAGAGAGAGTGAGAGAAATCAGTACCGGCTGGAAATACTCTTGTGTCGGAGCAGCAGGAGTAGTCTGAGGAGGCTGTGGTTGAGTAGGAGGTTCGACAGTTGGGTAGACCACTGGATGTTTGTTCTGTACAGGCGCTGCTCCGTGTTGTCCCAGCGCTCTGCTCAGACGCTCTCGCAATTGTTGCACTGCAACCTGGGTAATAATAATAAAACAAGGTTTCATCATGAGAAGAATTTCAAATATTCACTTAATGTTAAGTAATTTAATGTTATTATAGTAAGTATCTCAAAATATTTAAAAATGTATATACAAAACTTAAAGAGGTTTGGCCAACTTATAAAAACCCTGAGTACACTCAGACCGGAACGACCAAGTGATTATATATATTTTTTATAATATAACAGGTCTGCGAGATGACAGGAGGCAAGTTTCGTGTAGGAAATATGAAGATTTTTTTCTTTTGATAACAGTGAAAGTAGGCGGCGCAGAGGACACGATGAGACGGAAATCCCACTGTCTGCAGGTTTAATTCTAAAGCCCTAAACACGGGTCTAATCATGCTTTTGTGAGAGAGAAGATAACTATAGATTAAGTCATTGTTCCCTTTGTGGGCTGGTAGCTCAGGTAGGTGATGTGCAGGGGCAAGAAAGACTTAACACACAGGATCAGGTTCGAAATTACCTGTCTAACAGTTTATAAATTAGTTAGCTTTATAGTCTTGACGAATCTACAGAAGTAAAGTAAACACTGGCAGAAATAGCAATACAGAAGCAAGTATAGCTGGCCATTTTGGGCCTATGGGGTATGTCCAGAAACCTTAAATTTTTCAGAATGCTTCATAAAGATTTACTGTCTTTACTAGGGTTGTTGAGTATAAGCTGCTGTGGCTCGAGCTCAATTAATACCTTTTGTTGGTGGATTGTACCATCTGAGTTTTATGCGTGTGGGGTGGTGGCGCCAACACAGTCTACATTCTCTACATGCCATATGCTCATTATTTTGATACAGCTAATGACAAAAATAAAATCTCATTTTGGCAAGTGAAGATGAGAATGAGAATGCTTGCCTGATCTGTGTTGGTAGGCAAATAGGACATGGCAGTTTGCAGACTTCCCTGGGAAGCCAACAAACTGGCATACTGACTCATCTTTTCTGCCAACAGGGCGCCTACAGCAGGAGCTACTCCACCATGAGTCTTCTCCACAGCCTGCCGCAGTATCACAACTTTTTCCACCAGGTCCTTCATTGGGGGAAAAAATTCAACACCAAAGCGATGATTAAATGTTTGAAATGGTGGAATAAAGAAACCGTATTTTTCAATGTTATTGCTGTCATTTTACTGGAGCCGAACCTGAAGTGAGAGAGGGCTGCTAGAATCTTGTGCTCTGGACCAGCAAGACACCAGCTGCTCTACACTACCAGCACAGATGTAACAGAGACAAGCCTGTGCCTGCAGAGCAGAGTCTTCAGAAGCCTCCAGCCTGGAGCCCAGCAGCCCTGGAGACACAACCAACCATGGTGGGTTACATTACGAAAGGTGCTAAAAAGGTACAAATCAGATTTTTTTTAAAAATGTGTATTTTTATAAATAGAGTGATGAAAATAAATAAAATTGGATCTGCATTTCTGGCCATGTTTAACAAAAGTCTAAGACTAAAACAACAACCAATATTAAAAAATGTTTTAACTTCCTTTTTCTCTTCTGATTTGCACCGTGGTTGCCATCATATGTATGTATGTATGTATGTATGTGTATATATA
>JBCNYG010000024.1:30378591-30405934 GCA_039654305.1 Porochilus rendahli
TTCTCTTCTAGAGCGGTGAGACACACACACGCCTGTTCATAGAAAACACGCAACACACACACACACACACACACACACACACACACACACACACACACACACACACACACAGACACACAGACACACTGCCCTGCTGTTACCTCTGATTGTCAGAAATGTGATACGATCCAGAGAGTTAATGTCTCTGAGAATATCTTCATGTTTTCTCTGTGTCATTGTTCATCTCTACATTAATCGTTCTCTTCACACTGTACATATTTGGGCTGTGCTCTCTCTTTACAATTAAAATGACCGTTTCTGAGCATCAAGGTGACTTTAATCCAATCTGACTGTATCTATCTTGCAATACAGAGTTGTCTAAAGTAATTGTCTAAAAATAAAAGTCCATATCTTAGCATGGCTATAGTGCTTACAATCGTTCTATGCACCTTTGAATGTACTCATTTTGATTTTAATCAGTATAAAATGTTTAATTATATAAATTCTTATGATAACTCCTAATGACTTAACATTCAGTGCTGGTACAATCTCTCGTGTACTCTCCCGATCAGCAGCTTGATGACGCTGCCAGAGTCGATTGATGATTTGAAGATGGACCGCAGAGTGCAGTACACCAACTGAGACAAGACCCTAGAGTGGAGACTGAGGGCATCATGTCTCATTCACTTACCCTATACTTTCATTCACACAAGGCTTGTGGGTAATGATGCATATTATAAATTACCAGTTATGTTCTGAGCAGTCTGACCTAAACCTGATTCAGCAAATCAACCACTCATCATACTCCGACAAAGAACATGAACGATGCACTGTGTCCTTATCATTTTAGTGAATGTAGTGGGGGTGTGGTTAAAATGGGAGAATGAGCAATTTTCAAGTTCATACTATGTCCTTAGTAGATCAGTGCCGTCATTACCACGTCACTGTTATGTTCTTACTGTGTCCAGATACAACCACTTACCTAGCACTACAGGGTATTTACTTATGTATTTTTTTGTTCCTCCACGGAGACCATACCACCTGCTTATCAGTTTCTACTGTGTTCCTCCTATGTATAACAATACATACTGCGTCCATCCGATTTCTTGAGGACATAGTGGGAACGTGGCTCTACATGACGGGATATACGGTTCATGTGTTCCTAAAGGAGTATTTAAAAATTTGAATGAAAATGATCATGGACTGAAAAGAGAGTCCGTGCACAGTGATTGGACCAGTCAATACTGAACAAAACTCAATTTTAGACGTTTTCACTCCTTCCGTCCAAGGCGTTTATGAATTTTACATTAATCCTATTCAATACTGACCAGTCCTGACGCATTCACTATTTAAGCTGAAGAGGTGCTGTGTTCCCTCTTTGTGTACGATCATTGTGTACTATGTTGATGATGAGCTCATAAATTTAAATGTAATCAGTATGTCAGCATGTGCAATGGCTGTGTATTGTCGTGTGTCACCATACGCATACGACCATGCAAGCGTACTCTGTCCTGGAACAATGTGATATCCATAGTATTTACACAAACAGTATAATTTCCTCTTTGCCTAGAATATGCACTTTTAATATACTATAATATTAATAAATACAATATAAATTTAATAAATTTGTGATATAATTACGGTTATTTGTTTATGGTTTTATGAGATTTAAATGTTGTATTTTAGGATTTGAGTCTCCCCAATGGCAATGCAGTTGACACGTCCAGCCCGGCGTCTTCGTCCTCTCTGCTGAATCGCCTGCAACTGGACGACGACCTGGATGGTGAGATGCGGGATCTTTTTGTCACTGTGGACGATCCAAAGAAACACGTGTCGGCCATGGAGACGTACATCACGTACAGAGTGTCTACTAAGGTTAGTTTGTCAAATGTGACATCAGTAGTTGAGTCCGAATTTGCCATCTAAAGTCAGCCATCTTTGATTTGGTGGATTGAATAAAGAATCGAATGATTTCAGTTTATTTCCCTTGTTCAATAAATGTTTTGGTATCAATGACAAGTATTTTCTAGTTCTTTTTCCCCTCATTGTCTTTATGTGAAGTTGTGCTCACTGAACCCAGGTCTTGCTTGACCTTCCTTTTCCCTTTTGACAAAAGGACGAGGCAAAGCATGTGACCTTGCCAGACAGACAGGTGCTAACTGAAATTTTGCAATATTAGGTGCTCTGCCAGCTACAGGCAAAAGAAAACAGGTTCAACCATTATATGAAATATCATAGGAACCATATAAACTTAAAAAGTCATGCTGAACCACTGCGCTAGAATATGCTTCCAATTCTAGACCCTGGTCTATAAAAAGACTTTTCAGTACCAAGCTTGTTTTCATTCTGTCGGTAATTTAAGGATAAGAAAATAAAAAGCTATAAGTGGCAATGTATTAGCTGTGAATTCATCTTTCCTGCTTGATTGCTTGCTTTCTGTTGTCGGAGACAGTAATCTTTAGCGATACTGGAAATGGTGCTTTGGTTAATGGGTAACTGCTGCATTATGTCTCCATTAGAGATTATTTATATAAAGAGCACCTAATTCAGGCAGACAAAATAGAAACACTTAAGTTCTTTTGCTCTTTGCGGGTTTAATTCTCTCGCAGACCCGACACTGAATATCACTGGTGCTTTCCTCTTTCCCAGAATTCAGCAACCTTAAAACGGCAATTACTGATATAAAGCGGCATGTTTTGGGCTTCTGCGTGCAAAGCAAAGATACGCCACTATAACCATAAGTTTGCAAATTTGAGCCCGGATTGATGCACACATGGTGAGCACACGTTTGAATAAAGTAGCACACGTGAGAGCTAATCGGCCGAGCTCTCAGGAAGGAGTGTCTTACGCTTTTCTTTCACTTCAATTGATTACTAGCCAGTCATGGGTGTCTGTGAGCTCATGCATACAAAGGAGGGGATAGTGCTTTCCTCTGAGTGTATTATGCTGTTTGTAAATGTTCACAGAGGTAACCAGTATTTTAAATCAATCTGGTGAATTTAAGGAAGCACACGTAACTCTGTGGTTAGCACTGTCTTATCACAGAGACCGGTTGAGGGTTCAAATTTTGGCCAAAGACCTCTCTGTTTCCCCCAGGTACTCCGGTTTTTTCCTGCAGTCTAAAGACATCCACATTAATTAAAACTGGCTTTTCCTAATTGTCTCTGAGTGTGAGTGTGAATGAATGTTTGCCCCTGTGTTAGCCCTGAGCTAGACCGCTGACCTGTTCAGGATGTACCCCCACTTCTTGCCTGAAGTCAGCTGGGATTGGCTCCAGTTTCCCCCACAACCCTGATGTAGAACAATGTCCGTGTCCATGTAAATCCGCTCACTGCATGTCTGAGGGTGTAAATTAGAAAAGATTAATTTCACAGCCTCTTTTTCTCAAAACTATCCCATCTCTTCTTATTTAATTCATAGACCACCAGAACGGAGTTTGACCTCCCTGAGTATTCAGTGCGGCGGCGCTACCAGGACTTTGACTGGCTGAGGAACAAGCTTGAGGACAGCCAGCCAACCCACCTTATTCCAGTAGGTAGAACCTCAAATAAAATTTAATTCCTTACACTGCATATTATACCAATTAAATTTTATTTCATTTTAATGACTATGGACCAGGCAACACGGTGGTTATCACTACTGTATCACAGCAAGCAGGCTCTGGGGTCAAACTTAGCAGTTGCCTTTTTTCAGCCTTCTTTCTCATCCCTGTGTGTTTCCTCTGGGTGCTCTGGTTTCCTCCCACAGTCTAAAGACATGTGGATTAGGCTAAATGGCTACTCTAAATAACACATGGTGAATATGAGTGTGAACGGTTGTCTGTGTCGCTGTGTTAACACTGCAACAGACTGATGTCCTGTCCAGAGGTACCCCATCTCCTGCTCACTGTCAGCAGAGATTTTTTCCAGCAGTGAATGTATGAATTAATGATTATGACATTTGCATAGAAAACAAACAGCAGAATATGGCTATTGTTTTCAGTTTTGAATATTTTAGCCCTGAACTTTGAAAAGCATGTTCTTCATGATTCAATTATTCTGAAGGATAACAAGAGCACTCGGAGAGCACAAACCTCACCAGAGCCAGGCAATCCTTCCTATGTACCAAAATATCAACTCATCCTGTCTCGTCTCTTGTAGAAATTTCATGAGAATTCACGCATTACTTTTTTTTGCAAATGACAGAAGGAACACAGCACCCCCTGTTGGCCTGCTATTATACAACACTTCCAAAAAATCATTCTATCTCACAAAGTTAAAAAAAACCTTTTAAAAAATTCCTGGATCCAGAATTTGATCTGGATCATCTCAGTCATCTAATGGATTCTTTCTTGTCCAAAGACCCAACTCTGATACAAAGTTCAGTAAAATCTGCACATAATTTTTTTGCATAATCCTTCTAACAGACACAGAAACCGCAGGTAAAACACAACCTCCTTGATGAAGGAAATTAAGTGTAAAGGAGCTGAAAACCTCAAGTCTTATTATTAGTCTTTAACATTTTGTTCTTTTTCATTTTCTGTATGATTACTGTTGTCTCCACAGCCGCTCCCTGAGAAATTTGTGATGAAAGGAGTGGTGGATCGTTTTTCAGAGGAATTTGTCGAGACAAGAAGAAAAGCTCTGGATAAATTCCTGAAACGGGTCGCCGATCACCCTGTCCTTTCCTTCAACGAACACTTCAATGTTTTCCTGTCTGCCAAGGTGTGTGTGTGTGTTAGTATTCTGACCATGGTAGCTATCTGAGAAAACAGTTTTAACATTTTTACATTGTGTTTTATTAATTCAGTTCTCCAGAAACGTGGACAGAATAGCAAACAAGTGATCAAACTCAGTAAGAGCTTCAGGGTTATTTCGCGAGGACTCGACGTTTACTGGCAGAGAAATAAACAAAAACCTCCCGACATGCCACACGACAGCTATTTGCATTCTTTTGCATAACTATATACACACACACACACACACACGCTGCTTAGTGAACATACAAAGAGATGCGTAAGAGCAACAGATATGTTTGCTGATTAAAGCAGAAACTTCTGTGTGGTTTTTTTATGTAATAAAATAGTAATTAAATTTTTAGAATGAACAAAGTACAGTACAGCACAGCCATGCGTGTGCAGCAGGAGCGAGCAGTAACTCTCTTGAGACGTTATCCCACGTGACGAAATCAGGACCTGTTTTACATATATCTTTGTAACAACAAGCACGTTGCAATTTTTACTTGGGATGAGCGAGAAACCATTAAATTCTGTCTGAAATTCAGGAAAATAGTCAACAGGGACCCTTGAAATGCTTTAGCACGCCTAAAGCAATGAAACGGTGAGCGCACAGAAGTGTTTTGGTGGCATTTGGATGTCAGAATGTTGACCTCCAATGACATCCTTCCCCTTTTGAAATGATGAGCCTCTCCTGGCTCATTGTGTCATTGCCATCAGCTTGCGCAAGCATTTTTACAACTGCTTGTGCATCCAAGTCTCTACCTGATGTTTACAAAGCACATTGACTCACATAGTTCACTGTTAGCTCCCACTACACATGCATGACTGTTCCATGCTCTATTCGTTTGCTATATATGAACCACCAACACATTTTGATCACACCTTATATACACTTTCAATGATACTGAAAAGGTCTGAAAATGAAGACCAGGTAGAACAGGTGCACATAAAGTAGTAAGGTAGTTACATATTATAGCTTTGTGATGTTCTCATAAGACCACTCTTCTAATGTAGCTCTTTATCCTGGGTTTACACTGGGGAACGATGTCCATGATCTCTGTAATTCAAAAAAGCACGGAGCTCCATGATTACGAGAACACATGGTGCACGATCGGGGGTATAAAAAGGAGACAGCTCGCATCCAGGAGCTGAAACTTAAAGCAATCATGCTGCCAAATTCATCAAGATCGCCTACGATGGCGCAGCAAGGTCTGCTATGCTCCGTTAAGGTCTGTTAAGCTCTACTGCTGTCCTCCGCTGCTGTCCGTTTTATCACAATTGGCTTCAAATCGTAATACATCGTAATAATTGTGGCAACATTTTTGACAGTAAAATTTTTTGCCATGATCACGAATCCATGAAGTTTCCTCATGATTCAATCCATGATTCATGATTCAATCACGATTCCTCAAATAGTCAAGCTCGTGGACCTCGTGCCCCAGTGTAAACCCAGGGTTAGCTGCAGCTGCTCAGAGCACATTATCAGTAATGAATTTTGTCATGGTGCTGTGGTATACAGTGGTATGCAATAGCCAGTGGTGTCAGATCAGTTCTTCTGGTTTTATTACTGATCTTTCTGGCACACCTATTTTGTTATCCTTCCTGCTTATCATGCAACTCACAAGCATGTCCAAACTTTGCAAATGGATCTCTGTAAAACATCCGGAGTTTCTTTCTCTTAGACCTTGCTCATTAGGACATTTGAGAAGAACCAGTCTTATAAGTGAATTGAACAGCGGAATGATAACTAAGTGCTCTTCTACAAGTGTAAAATCAGACAGTACTTTTTTGAAAGTTTTTTGAAAGAATGTTCAAATGATCTATGGTTGTGGTGTAGGATTTGAATAAAAGACAAGGCCTGGCTCTGCTGTCCAAGATGGGTGAGTCTGTGAAATATGTGACGGGCGGCTACAAGCTGAGAGCACGACCAATAGAGTTTGCCACTATAGGCGATTATCTGGACATGTTCACGCAGAAACTGGGCACCATCGACAGGATAGCACAGAGGATCATCAAAGAGCAATCAGGTGAGGGTCACAGTGACTGCATTCTTGAAGTATTTCATTGTGAATAGTGGCGTTCTGAAAGTAAATGTGGGCTTAACCCCAAAACTTCCCCTAAAATACTTCAGTCTAACACCCAGTCACTGATTTGTTTCTGTTGGTAACAATGGTTGGAGTCCATCCCACCTTCTCCGGGCAAAGACCGGTTACACCATGAACGGCTTGCCAGACCATTGCAGGGTCAACAAACAAACAGCCATTAACACTCACATTGACACCCAGGGGCATTCGAGAATATCCAATTAGTTTAATGTGCATGTGTTTCACTATATGCTTACTTATAGTTAATTTCAATATATCGGCATTCTGTTCACATTTTCTGTCCCAAAAAAGTTTCTCCCCCAGCTTGAACAATGCCGCTCACATCTGCCCTCGTTCCTTAGAAGGCAACTCGTAAAATGGGACAATAAAATGCAAAATCTAATTCCTGCATGTTTAACCATAGAATACCTGATGGAGCTGAGAGAGTACGGGCCGCTCTATTCCTCATGGGCTTCCTCTGAGCAGGAGCTCCAGGAGTCGCTAGATGGTGTGGCAGGTTGCGTGGGTAACTGCTGCAGCGCTTTGGAGGAACTAACAGAGGATATGACCGAGGACTTCCTGCCTGTCCTGCGAGAATACGTCCTTTACATCGAATCTATGAAGGTAGATCACCTGTCAGATTTTCTGTGTGGTGTTGAGTGTGATGTTATGTTATACTTGTACGGATTGTGTAAGTGGATCTTCCACTGTCTTTGAAGAACAGAGAGATTGTAACGGGAATTTTGGAGGATGTTGGATTTAATAGGGAGATTTTTAGAGTGTTTGGTCTAAGCTAACAAATTTGAGGTCTTTGAGTATCGAAATCTAAGCTTAGAGATAGAGGAAGAGGTTGAGGTGAATGCCCAAACAGGAAGTTCACAGTGACTTGAATAAACACTCTTGACATCTGTACTGAGCAGAAAAGCATCCCAAAAAACATCGAAACTTAAGAGGGATGAACTCTAACAGCAGTTGGATTCAGAGCACTGGGTTCTGCTCCTGTCAGCATAGAACAATCTACAATAGTTGAGAGGTTTATAAACTAAAGTGGTGGCTTGGTGGTTAAGGTGATGGGTTACCAATCTGAAGGTTAGCTGTTCAATCCTACTATCACCACTGTTGGGCCCTTGAGCAATACTTTATAAAGTAAAGTCACTCTGGATAAGAGTGTCTGCCAAATGCTGTAAATGTAAATGTACACAGTTAACAATGGGAAAAATGTTGATTGCTTGAATTAGTTCACCATATCACTCGTTCAGCTGTCTGTTTTCAGCCTACCGTGCAATGGAGTAGTCAATGACTGGCTAAAGGGAGGCCATCCCACATAAAATCTCGCCCAGCAACAAGTATGAGACAAAAAAGTTTTCTGTACTTCAATTGTTTAATCTGGACTAAAACAGAAACAAGCATGGGGGAAACTTTCAGCAAGCAACCAAGAGCATGAGAATGTCACATGTAAGGATATACAACAAGCGAGAATTTTATGACTATCAAACAGTATGCGAACCGCATGCAGGTGGGAACTTAATTTGTGAGTAGGGAAGTGAAGAAGCACACATAGCCTAGGACTGCTCTGGGCTATCACTGAGGCCAGTCAATCTGTTGCAGTTATCGCTGTAATATTATTATTAGCATGATCTGTTGCTAATGTGAAACTAGGGTAAGTAACAGTAAAGCTGCAGCACAGAAACTTTGTCGTCTGCTTTGTTATGAAGTCATTGTTGGATTTCTGTCAAGTTTGCTGATATATTTTCACATACCTGTTCTTAAATCTCCTAGAGTCTCTCCCAGTCACATGTCTACATGCATGCCATTAAGATGTGATGATCAAGACTCTGTTTTCCTTTTGCGCAGGAGCCAGATAAAGAGATAGGAAGCATTGCACAAGAAAGAATGATGGTTGCAGTTTTCACAAACTACACACTTTCCCTTAAGTTGTGTTTTCGTGTAAAATATTAATGCATATAAAATGATAACATAATAGGCATTTGTATATACTGTGCAGGAACAGTGTGATCTGATTGGTCTGCTAGCAGGGGCTCAAAAACATTAACTGGGGAATCAAAATGGAAAACTAAATGAAGAGTAACCATAAAATACAAACTGCACAGGAAATATGGCAGAGAGCATGATTTTTGTAGACTATTGGGCCTAATATTGACCTCATTTCAACATATTCACAGTTTTATTGTTTTACGTCTGTATAATATTGCAAATTAAAGAGTATAAACATCTGCTTTCAGAAAGAAGGAAACACATACCCTTGCCTTGACAGTTGCCTGATCGGGATTAGACCAGGCAGCTCAGTGTTTCTCTGGTGCTGAGTGCATGTTGTTAAGTCTCTGGGTGCCATTATTCTTCTCCCTTGAGTTCTTTAGTACACACTTCATGGCAGCATCTTTGCAAAGCTGTTTTAATAGCTTCCACATTGGAGCTGCTTCACTGTGGGCAAGTGCTCTGCCAACCGCAGAGCTGTGAACTAATTTCAGACAGCTTGACTTGGAGTATAATGGCATCTTGGTTTCATAAAAAAAAAATTATGGGCTATTGGCAAGTTGTTGGCAAAGTTAATACGTGATGTTTTAATCATGTTGTTACTCTTATTTTGCAGAATGTTTTGAAGAAGAGGGACCACGTCCAGGCTGAGTACGAAGCTAAACTGGAGGCTGTAGCATTTCGTGAGGACAAGAGGACAACAGTAAGCGTCATTAAAGAAAGAAATCATAATATATGACACTGCTAGGAGCAAAATAAATGCTGCCAGAACAGGAAAATCAGCATGTAAGGTTGATGTAAGAGTACTACCTCACTTCCTTTTGCCGCACTTCTGCTTTCCGCGCGTTGCTTAGGATTGTTGTTCTAAGAACACCGGCATCAACTAACAGTAAGGACTGGAGGCTTGTTCCTCCCAGCAGGCCAAAGAAGTAGCGATTGCTGCAAAAATGTCTGATTTTAGGGAATTTAAATAAAAGCGTTTTTACCATCAAATGCTATCATTCCAAATTTTGTTGTATTTTAACATTTTTTCCCCCTTTTGTGGAGATGTAGCTACTAATGGTATATGAGGTGATATCCTAGTAGTAGATTATCCAATCGGAATAAGCAATTGCTCAAATCCAGTGGATTCAGATTGAATGAAATTTCTACACTCATAGTAATAATTTTATAATAACAATGCACTGCAATGTAAACCTCACAACTGCCACTACAGAGTGAGCTGCACTTTTAGAAAACTAATCAACACCACCTGATTGCTCGAAAAATATCATATTGCCGTGTTTAAAGACCTCTAAATACCTAGTGCATAGCACAGTATTTCACTTTTTATTTCACTTTTTCTAACAGTGCCGACAAAGTACTAGAGCCACAAAAGGAAAAACCTGAAGTAGAATAACCTAAAACAGTATGACCAGAAGTTTGTGTGAAATCATGCAGCTGATATTTGCTGTAGGGAAGAATGTTATCTGGGCGTCCTCATGCAGGTACCCACAGATGTGGAGAAGTGCCAGGACCGGGTGGAGTGCTTCAACGCAGACCTGAAGGCTGACTGGGAGCGCTGGCAGAACAACAAGCGGCAGGATTTTAGACAGCTGCTGACCGGCATGGCGGACAGGAACATCCAGTTCTATGAAAAGGTAAAGAACAAGGACACACGGAATACGAGAGAAAGTGGATGAGTGTCAGACTGAAGGAAAATTGTTAGAAAGGTGGAGGAGGAGGGGTTGAGTTCAGTCAAGAGAGGACTGTATCACTGTAGTTTATAGTTTTTTTCACTGAAAGTGGTTGTGATCATAATGCGCTTTGTTTGTCTGTCTTTTTTTTTTTTGTCACTTTATGACCTGACTATCTAAAAAGGAGACAATGACAATCTTAATTATTTTTAATATTATTAACTTCCCAGAATTCCTCTCGAAAAGCATTCTTTTGGTTATTATTTTATGTCTTAAGTAGTGTTGTGTAAAAATGCTACTCAACTGTATTTAAACTGTTTATTTAAACTGTTAACGCCGATCAGCCATACCATTAATGACAGCTTAAGTGAATGACGTTGATTATCTTGTTACAGTGGCACATGCGGGTAGTGGATGGAATAGAGAGAGTGAACAGTCAGTTCTCAAATTTGATGTGTTGCAAGCAGGAAAAATGAGCAAGCATAAGGAATAAAGTGACTTTGAAAAGGGCCACATTGTGATGGCTAGACGACTGGGTCTGTTCATCTCCAGAACGGCAGGTCATGTCAGTGTTCCTGTTATGTATGTGGTAAATACCTACCAATGGTATGCAAGGAAAGACAACCAGTGAACTTGCAAGAGTTTCATGGATCCCCAAGACTCATTGATGCACACAGGTAGCGAAGGCTAGTATGTCTGATCTGATTACACAGAAGAGCCACTATTGGGAAATTAATGAAACTATTAATGCCAGCAATGACAGAAAGGAGTCAGAACACACAGCACACAGTGCATTGCAGCTTGCTGTTTATGGGGCTGCCTTGCTGCAGACCAGTTGGTGGTGTTAATGTAATGGCTGATCGGTGTTATATATCATTTCGCAGAATAGTCCTCGCGAAAGAATAGTGAGGGAATGATATTTATTAATTTATTTTTATGTATAAGGAATAAGGATTGAGCATGTGCCTGTTTCATGGTGTGGCTTGTGGTGTCAGGAAACATCCATCACATCTGTTTACACAAACGCTTGAGCGCAGTCATGAGTTGCACTGATTGTCGTCCTGAAATAGCTTGGCTATGCTTAGTGTGAATTTATTCTTCACCTTTTAGCTTCTCAGCCGGCACTGAAACAGCGCTGCAAAATTCCAAACACACCAGCCAAAGAGGTCCGGACAGAGCAGAGCTCGAGTTTGTTAAAACAGTAAAGTCAGCAGAGCTGCTGTTCAGAGTTCACTTCTAGTGTGTAGGTGGACTCTGCTTAGTTTTAAGAAAAGGGATGTTTATGCTATTGTTGTGTTTAATAAATAGTACTGTATAGTACTGTATTAGATATATTACCACCAAAAAGAGGACATTTGTAATCTTGGGAAAGACGTGATAATGTCCGTTTAGTCTGTTGTGGATTGTTAGTGAAAGGATCAGGGCTCTTTTGAATGGTTTCCCCATTATTTCTAACAGCCTAACAGCAAGCATTTTCTTCATGTAATGAAAGTCCTGAGGCTATGATTGCATTGCATAAAATAATTTGAACAAAAAAAAAAAGAAAAGAAAATTATTTTGATGGTACAATGACCAGATGTTAACAGCTGCTTGTGTTGTTTGTCTGCTCTGCAGTGCCTTGCAGCATGGGAGTCCCTCATTCCACTCTTACAGGACAAACAAGAAGCCAAAGCAGAGACGAACTGAGCATGTACTGGCTGCTTTCGGGGTCTTGACTGACTCCGTGTGAGATCACAGAGGTGTGTCCTCGTGTGTTTTGGCCACTGGGAACCTGACAGTTCTGGGAAGCAAGAGGATGGGCTATACAAAGACCGTACGCTATTTTGCTGCATTCGGATTTGTAAAGTGCGTGTTGTTAATTTTTTTTTTTAATAATATACATGATCTCATCCAAGCCTCATCCTCTTTCCCTCTGGCCTGGAAGAACATGTCATTTTGTGTTCCACTGAAGCACAGGGAGACAAACCACAGCACGACCTGGAATTATTCTCTGATCTGCCGTGGACAGGAACAGGGAAGTACAGCAAGCTACAATTGCCATTTGCCACTGATGATCTTTTGTATAAATTCCAATGGCCTTCAGCATGGTTCCCTTTTCTTGTTGTCATCATTGCCCTGCGCATTGTTACCACGAAGAAACAGGCCAAGGATCGTCCACATTCCTCTCACCTGTTTGATATATTTTTGTTTGTTTGTTTCAGGAACACTAGAAATCTGATGCCATCAAAACGACAAGAGATCACATCAGATCCACTTTATTAAAATCATGATTTATTTATGTTTTGGTTGTCGACTCTGAATGATGGTTGTTTTCACAGCCCTTCTCCGTCTCCACGACCTCATTAAATATGTATTTTCAAATGCTTTTCATAATCTCCCAGAATCATACAGATTTCCGTGTTTTAATTAAAGGCACCTTTCAAAAATAAATCTGCATGTAATAAGAAATGCATTCAGACCACCCAGGGAGCCGTTGCTTAAGACAGTGACATGAAACGCTCGATCTTGGAATATTTTTGTTCATATCGAATCATTTAGGCAGTATTAATATGAATGAGTACTCATTTGGAAGAAGTCTGGGATTGAAGCATGTGTCTGTATACTTTGTTAAGCAGCTGTTTGAGATCTAGGAGATATCTGTGAAAAGCCGGGAACTTTAAGGTGTGGTGTTTTGTGATTGTAGCCAAAGCTGTTGTGGAGCAAAGAGAGGAAAAAGAGAACTAGATAATACGTACTTTACTTTGAAATCATGTTCATAAGACTACATGACGCCAGCATTATCATAAACCCTGATGAACAGCATAAAGGCTGTTTTGCTTAATTGTTCTGTCAAGTTGATGGAACTCCTAAGTCATGTAAAAAGGTTGTTGATTGAAATGTATAGCAGCGCTTATTGAGCATTGGTATAACCCTAAATTTTATTAAGGTGTGTTCCATGAGCAGTAAATTGTCTTAAACCATAATTTGTTTGATTATTATGAAATAACCCCTAAATGATGCTTTTGATACTCATTTATATGACTTCTAATCTGTTCATGCTAAAAGTACACCGAATTACTCTCATCCCTCTTACAGTTATATCATTGGTCAGCCTTACTTCAATAGGGACATCAAAACAGAAAAACTTGTATGGCTGATGATTTAAGTGCATTATGACACTTTCTAGGCAGACATATGTGACTGAAATCAGATGTCCACTGAAGTACAGAGTCATCTGTGTCACCTTGGCATAACTTTGTCAGGTCAGAGGCAACCTTTTTCAATTTGGATATAAAAATTCTTTCATTTAATTTTCCGAACCACTTTATACTTTATTGGGGTTGCAGGGAGGCTGGAGCCCATTCCAGCTGACTCAGGGCGAAGGTCGGGAACACCTTCAGTACAACAGTGTACCAAACTATTACATGACCAACACACACACAATCATTCACTCTCTCATTGACACCTGGGAGTAATCCCGAATATCCAGTTAGCCTGATGTGCATGTCTTTGGACTGTGGGAGGAAACCAGAGCACCCGGAATAAGTCCACATAGGCACGGGGAGAACATGCAAACTCCACACAGAAACGTCCTTGCCAGGCATGGGGCCTAAACCAAAGGCCTTTGTGCTGTGAGGAGGGCATGCTAACGATTGGGCCACTGTGCTGCCCCAGACGTCAAAATGTACATGCTCTTTTATACATGTTGGCGTAGATTTATATCAGGTCAAAAATGGATAAAGGCAGTCTTCATCATGGCTGTTGAGTTATAAATGTTCGTACTGCTTTATGTCAGGTTTCATGTAGTCTTATGAACACAAGTAAAAAGTCTGAAAAATGATTGTGTGCCTACATGCCACTACATGTTATCCCTGCGCATCAGGCTTTGGAAACCATCGCTAATTACACACAGATTCATTAGTTAACCTTTTGATTTATTCCTAACCTAGATAGTTTATACCCACTACATATTACTGTTCGAAACTTCCATTTAACAGCAGTGTCAGTGTACAAGCCTTTCTAAACCCCCCAAGCTACACATCACCGAGCCTCTAATTAGCTGCATGTGTTATTCACATCTTCAGTGCCAGGCTGTGCCAGTCATGTCTCAGTACTCCGCTGGGCTTGTGTTTGTCTCTTGTAGCTTCATGCAGCTGTTTACAGGCCTGCTGTTGTCATAGCTTTTTATGGATACTTAATTCTATTGTGTTTATTTTCAAGAGAAAGCAAATTCCCTCTGTTCAGATCTGCACTTGAGTTTATATCATGCAGTGGAGAAATTAATTTGGCGGCTTTAATGTTAACAAAATGTGGCTGATGTATTTTTTCTGAG
Organism: Porochilus rendahli; assembly: GCA_039654305.1. Classification (NCBI taxonomy): domain Eukaryota; kingdom Metazoa; phylum Chordata; class Actinopteri; order Siluriformes; family Plotosidae; genus Porochilus; species Porochilus rendahli. Next base: position 30,393,355 of record JBCNYG010000024.1, read on the forward strand.
GAAATTGAGGTCATCTCATCGGAAAGTGCTTAAAAGACTTTGAATCCCATTATATTTTTTCCGCTGCTTATTCAGTCTGCATGCCTCAAGGCTTCAGTTTGTGAATTCTTTGTGTTAATATTATTCAGATTTGCAGCGTCACTGGTAGAATGTAGCTTACGCATTAATATCATGGCGGGATTTGCCTAGAAGTTAATACCCGCTGTGGAATAGGTGGAAACATGCAGCTATGGTGCCATCTGCTTGATGATAATCCCGATGTTTTCACTTTATTCTTTGGTTGGAAAATTTCATCCTACAACTCTGAAACACATTGAATATGTTTATATTGAAATTTCTGTGACGTGATTATATATTCACGTGATAATTTGCTTGATGATGCTGTTTTTTTAATATTATTATTATTTTGATAAGTTAGTGGTTTTGTGCTGCTCAGACGTCATACGGAGACATTGCTAATGTAGTTACAATGGTGCAAAAATGTCAGTCATCTCCGCCACAAGCGATAATGGTCTAGTTTAGCCGTTTTAGCTTCTAGAAACAAAAGAGCAAGAGATTCTATAAGTGAAGGAAACAATACTGGACTCAAAGTTCCAGAAGGAAATACAGCTGTGAAATAGTTGTGCTGAATTATGACTCGGGTAGTTGGCGGTCAACATGATGATGAAGCTTAGTGGCGTTGATGGGGGCGTAATAAAAGAAATCGAAGCTTTGGAGGCTGATAAGTTTGAGCAGAGTGCAAAGGGTGGGAAGAGATAGAGCTAAACAGGTGAAAGATCTGCATCACTATGTTGGGATGACCCAAGGGCTGAATCCCACTGACACCTCTATCAGCAGGTAGACAAACGGCATTGTGGGTCTATAAAGTGAAAACTGTCCAATATGATGTTGAATGAAACTCAGACTAAAAAGGTGTATAATTTCAATATCAAGAAATCTTTGATGCTATTGATGTCCATAAGTTGATTATTATGGATCAGTGTGGAATTTTCCTTTAAAATCATAAACCTGAGGAACAGTTTAGTGCGTTAATTCATTTAGATTCGAAACCACTATTATTAAGAATACTGAAAGCCCTGATGTGTGCATGTTCTTTTTTTTTTTCATGGTGCAATATAGAAGACACTCAACGGTTTAATTTTCACTCATAACCAAATTTTTCTGCTTTCTCTTCATCTTTAAGGTTATGTGAAGCATTTACGTGATAATTAAGGCAGCTACACTACACCACGTTGTGTGGGACTTTATGAAAATGTATTCATTTGGTGATTCATACACTAATGTAAATCGACCAACTGAATTTCTCATTATGGATGGACACGGGGACACATTAGAAGTTTATTATTTTTATGAGTAACAATATAAGCGTTCTTTTATTTCGTCAACTTTTTTTTTTCTTGCTCGTGAGGTTTGTTCGACTGTAAATAGCATTCGTAAGTCTGAACAGATTTTTTTGTATTTGAAAAACTGCTTTTTGTTTATGGGAGTCAGGAATGTCGGTGTGAGGCTGAAAGGGTTCCAGAACTTCAACAATGCAGTGAATATTTTGTAATATAATTTATAGACCAAAAAGGTTTTTAGTCCTCAGTTCTACCTTTGTTTTCCTTAAATTTGTGTGACTTGTTTACTGTAATATTAATGTAAATGTCATGGTTTCAACTGCAGGAAAATGATTGATGTTTTGAAGCTATATCTTTAACAAACATATTTTAAATATTGAACTAATTAAAAAGGATTGTGTAAAAGCTTTTTGGATAGTTTATGGATTCAGATTTATTGCACATTTGGTGTGTATCATGCAGTCCATCAGTTGTTACCTTTTCCAAATCACATTTACAGTGTAAAGGATGTGCTTCCAGTGTGGGCCCTTTATCAGTGAACAACAAAATGAAACACCTCTTAGAATACAGATATTTTCTTATCAAAAATAATTACTAAATATTTGTGGTTAAATGCCCAATAAATAAAGTACCCCATAGTACTGAAAGGCATGACTGTTATGCCTTTTTGTACATTTAGATACAAAGCCGTTTCAAGTAAAACAACTAAGAAAAGCAAAGACATATACAAGAAACTCTTTAAACATGTACCAGTGAAGTGAAATCTAGTAATAACAAAACTGGTAAACTTTTTTGGTCATTAAAACTGTGCTGTTTGGAAATGTATCACACGAGGATTCATTCATTCATTATTTATTCATCCATCATTATTCACTAACTGCTTCAAGACTCCCGATCAGTCTTGTGGTGGACTCTTGTGGAAAAGAAATACACCCTGGCTGTGAGATCAGTCCATCATAGGGCACCATACACACAATAGACACCATATAGGTTTCTGCAAACCGGGGAACCCAGATGAACACAAGGTGAACTTGGAACTTGAAAGTCCATACACACAGAAAATCAAACTCATGTCCAACTGGGAAACCTGGAGCTGCTCAACGTGAGGTTCCAATTCTCTTAAAATCTCTCGTAGCCTTGCTGCTTTACAGTAGAACACCCAACAATGCTGCAAAAAAACCAAAAACAACAAATGAACAAAAAACTTTTCCAGTGCCAAGGGACTGAAATATTTTGGAATGATTTAATGAAAAATGCAGTTGATTCAGCTTACCTAATGGGAATCATGGCGAGAAATGTGATGACGCTCGATAAGGTGAAGACAAACCCTGGAAGGAAGTGCAGTGTGGACTGGTAGACCTTGGTAAATATGGGTGTTGTAGCTAAACCAGCCATTTGGAAGGACAGCTGCAGCCCTGTGAAAGTCTTTCCTGAGGATTTAAGAGAAGATGTAGAAAAGAAATTTTAAACTCTGCCTAAGAGCAACACCTAGTGGTCAAAAGAGGTAGGTGTAGACTGGCCTAATTTCGGTCCTGGAGATTTAGGATCGAGAGAGAAAGTTCATTATACTTCTCAGAGACTGGACTTTATCTCATCAGTTAAATATTAATGTTAGCAGGTGTGTCTCAATGAATGGGAAATGGTCAAACAGTTCAACTCCAGTCCTCTGGGATGAGAACAGGTGGAACATGAATATATATAATAAAATTATATTTACATTATTTAGCACATGATGGTCAAATGTCTTAATTCCTTTATTTAAATAAGTAAAATTACATGGACCAGCTCAAGTTTCATTCAGAAACATTACTTAAATATAACATTATTCGTTTGTTCCTGAACTTTCCACCAACCGAACACATAAGATCCAAATTAACATTATTCCTACTTGTTTTTAAGGTTTCGATTGATCTAACTCCACCCGAGACCAGTAAATAAGGCTAATCACTATAAAACAGAGAGAACCACTGATTCGGATTCCCTGAGTCATGGTGGATCTGGTGCCTAACCAAACAAATGTGTAATGATTAAGTCTTTCCCACCTAGCAAGAACCAGACAACTCACAAAACAAAGTGAGGTTTTGTTTTTCTAAAATTACATTTTATTTAAAAAACAAAAAACATAGGAAATGGCATCTTTCTATGAGATGAACACTGTGTATTATTTGTGTAAAATAAATCTGGGAATTTCATAGCAAATCTATAATGACCTCAGAAACACAAATGATTTCCGTGCATGAACCGGATAACCAACATTACAATCTTCAAACAAGTACTCATTTTATTTCAATTTAATACACACAGTCAGCATTTAGCCTTCATTTTCCACACATCATTATGCTTTGAACTGCTAGTGACACCTATTGTCATCTGAATTAACTAATACTGTTCTAACAATTTATAGATTGTACTGACTCTACAATAGTGCACTGGACTCTTTTAATGGTCTAGCAGGTTATAATTCTTGCACAGTGCCACAGGAGTGTAATTTCATCAAGCATCCCCATGCTATAAAAAGATGGTAATTACATTGAAAGATCTTCAACGCTGAGATGTAAACCAAGCTGTCCTGATTAACGGTTATTACTCTTCAGGTCTCAAGCAGTTTCACCAAATAAACATTGTGTTGGTGGTTAAAATGGTTTTGCCCAGCATTTGAACCCTACGTTTGAAATCCCCTTGCTGTGGAATTGACTGGTAAGTCTTTAGTAACAGTGAGCTCACTTCCTCGGTTTACATCCAATTGTACAGTCCTTATGAATCATCCTCATGGGCTTTTGGCCTCCTTCAATGAGGGTATTTTGTTTTACCCCTAGTAACCTCTTTACTCTCGGTTTATTCTGGTTTGTTGGCACGATTACACAAAAACTTAAGCAGGTTTTTATAAACTTTCTACCAATCTTTGGGGGCTTTGGACAAGTAGGACTTTGAATTTCTTTGAATTTTTCCAGAAGTGTCATTAGAGCAGGACCAGCAGGGGGAGACTTTTTCCTTTTCTTTTTTTTTTTAAATTATGTGTGGACTTTATCAAAGGTGGGGCGTTGGGCAAGGATGACTCCATCTTTTTAAAGATAACTCCAGGAACTTTAAAAAGATTCTTTAATATTGTGAGATAGGATGATTTGTGCCAAAATCTAGAGGAAATCCTTCCCACAAGTCTGGCAATAATTAACCATAAAGGGTCGTATAAATCAGGAAGGAAAGGGTCAGCAAGAACAAACAGGTTTGTTGCTCTACAATCCTTTAGAGAAAGTATTATTTATGAATGCTCAATTTGGCCATAAATGAATTTAATTTATATTAGCCGGGATTAGATCAGTGGAATAATATCAGACAAGTTGGATGCTGCCTAAAAATTACTCTATTCCCATATTCCAAGCTGAATGACTGTCCACGTGCACTCATCACGACTTTGACTGCAGAAAGTTTTTGGTAAATAAGAGTTTTGGGTAAAGTGGACTGTAGCATAACTAGACACCCATTCATTGTAATTGAAGTTGAAGGAGTGTCAAAAGTTTGGACATTAGTGCTTAGAGATTCACTAGACTTTTAACTTTATTCCTGGGAGAGATTTACAACTGCCTTTATCTCCAACATCAAGAGGACATTACAGTGGTGATTAAAAGGCGAGGAAATTAACACCATGAAACATACGGGATAAAAAACAAAAAACAAACAACCAAAAAAACCAACACCAACATTTTGCTGCTAGTGCCCACAATCTCTCCTTCACAATTTTTAAAGCCACATATACAAGGGAGAAGACAATGTACCAGTATTACAGGTATCCAGAAAGCAATGCAACAGTTCCAGTTGACCAGGTTACAGTACGTAATCAGATTAGCTAGTTGGACATCTACAGGATGACACATACGATGGCATTTGCTCAAGCTTGGGAATGTGACCTGTCTGAGCAGAGGATACAGATGGGAGAACCGGGGGGCAGGGGTGGGTTGGGGTAGAACTAAAGTACTTCTTCACTGGTAAAGTCAATAGAGACAAATTCCCTCACTGCCACTATCAGCAGGCAGTCAAATGGCATTGTGGGGAATATCTGACCCACATAATCAAAGTGAAAATAGATATTTACAGGACATAAAATATCAAATAGATATTCTATTATAAATTAATTTTAAAATGAAGATGGCTTTTTAATTATCGAGATCTAATACACAAAGTTGTTAAGGTAAACATTTTTTTTTTAAGAGGTTAGAGTGTGAATTCTTGGATTGTGTCCGTGTAAACATTCACCGGACAAAGGATTTTTTTTGGGATTTAAGTTCTTTGGCAATAAAACATATAAACCAAGTGTCCACAGATTACCTAGACCAATGGCCACCAACCCTGTTTGTAAAGATCTCACTTTCTACAGGTTTTATCTTCAACCAAAATCTAAACATACCTCCTTTAAACGTTTAAGAGCCTAATACCAAATGCCTCTTATAAAAACAAATTCTGGAGCAAATAAAATTGTGTAGAGATAAATACATTCTACAGCAAAGTTCCCTTTTCCAGAATACCAAAACACCACCTCAGCATTCGAACAAGCGACCCCTCCCTCCAGTGCACTTTCATTTCTTCTTTTCTCCCTCAGCGTTCCCAAAGGTTCCCAAACAAAGCTTCTGAAACTTTTCTAAAACATATGCCTGGTAAACAGAGCCTCAAACTGTACTCCAACCTGGAACTTCATCACAACAAGGCACCGTGTTCACAAAAAGCAGTCATGCATCACAGGCAGGCCAACAGATTTAGGATAGGATAGAGTAGAACGTACCGTACAATGATCCCCGGATCTGCTTGGACAGTAGTGAGCGAATCGTGGGCATTGGGATGAGGGCAAACAAAGTGAGTGCACGAGCTGGGAAAAAAACAAACAAACAAAAAAAAAAAAAACAGAAGTTATGAGAAATACAGGAACTTGACTGCATGTGCATTGTTCTGCCAACACTTTAAATATGCTTGAACAGAATTATTTTTCAGGTTGAATGATGGCTTGATTTCATTCAACTCCTTGGTTGAACTAGTTGCTTGTGTACTTTTGCACAAACACCAAAATTAGTAACTTTTTTAATCACACATCACTGACTACTGGCTTCCCCATCTCAGTTCCTTATTCGTAAATACTTTGCAGTTAAAGTGACCATTCACTAGTGAACAGCCTACATGTTTTTTCTTCCATTATCAATTCATTATGGCTGAATACAAAGGTTTCCCTGTAAAACCACCCCAACTCACAGGTTTAGTGTCTCTTATTCACCTGATTTGGTTCTGTATCTGCTTCTTAGGAAGTGGAAAAGTCCAAGAGTAAGTTTAAAAAGAGATGGAAGTAGGCATACAATTTTGAGAGAAATTAAAAAAGAAGGCAATGTTTACATGTGTCATTGTGCCAAGTGCAGGGGTCATGGACAGTAGCAGATAATATTAAGCAGATGGTTTCAGGAAGACATGCATTTCAGTTTTGTTTAATATGCCTGGTAAGTGAATGGGCCCCTTTAAAATAGTTTGATTTCTACATCCCCTTTTCTCACCTTCAAATGCAGGACTGTATTTATAGCAGCATCAGCTCTCTCTTGGCTCCATGGCTGAAGTGTAAGAGAGATAAACTTTCACCCATTCTTTCTGGTCCTGCAATTTGTAACTATTAGGCGAAGATAGTTTAGCCACTATCCCAGGGCTACCTCAAGCCTACCTAAAGTTTGTAACCTGGAGCTGAAATTCAGTTTGTGTTTAAAATGTGCATTTTACCCAAAACATAAATATATTTATGCTTAAGGGTAACACTCACCAACTATAATACCCCTAAACTCCACCTTAACACTGCTTTATGTACCAGCTGGCCTCATGTGGCCCATAGGTAACAGCTCAGCCAAATTCCCTGGGCTTCTAACCTCAAAGTAGCCCCAAGGAGGCATGAGTGAACCCTGAAAGGGAAAATGGAGTCAGTACTGGCGTTAGCTCATATGAGCTCGCCCAGTGTTTGCTCAAGAGTGGAATTGTGGCTATTTGGTAGATTTTGTTATCTTGCGATTAATTTTGAGTATTTGTCAGAAAGGGTGGAGAAAAAAAAAAATCAGAGTAATAAAATTATATTCCATACACTTAATTTTGCTACAAGCATGAACATCCTTTTGCATTGGGTTACTGATTAACTAATTATTAACGGCTGCTAAAGGAAAGATCACTAATATTTGAGCAGCAAATGAAACCGTGCTATTGCACATGGGAGCCTTATATTATATTCCCAGTGCTTTTTTTCCCCCTTTCAAGATACATAATGAATTCTACCTGTAGCCCTTGAACATAACTTTATATTTTAAAATAGGTGCTTTGTACCTTGTAAAGGAAAAAAAAAATTAACTTGAATAGACAATTTATTATTGATAATTGGATGGAATTTGGCTACAAGCATCTGCTAAGTGAATAAATGTAGACTAATCTAAATTTTTAAACCTAATTGTTACAGAAGGTTTAGGACCTGAAGGTCACTAGTTTCAGTCCTGAATCAGCAGGAAAAATGTGTGGCGGTGCAGGGAGTGACCTGCACCTTACCTTCCTTTAACTTCACAGCTGAAGTGCCCTTGAAAAAGACACCTAAACCCCAACTGCTCTCTGGGCACTGCAGTGTGTGGCAGCCGGCTGCCCTGAGTGTGTGTGCGCTCACTTTAAATGGGTTAAACAGAGAGCCAAAAATGTCCCTTGTGGTATTAATATAGCATATATATAAATATATATATGAGAGAGAGAGAGACAGAGAGAAAGAGAGAACTGTATAATCCTAGTGCCATATACATGCAACAAAAGTATAACCGTCTCTGCTAAATGTGAAGTTTATTATAAACCCTAGCCAAAACCACTTCAGCCCGTTAATTAGCTCAGCAGGTGTGTTACAGGTCTCAGGAAAGCACCACAATATGCAGGAGAGGGTTAGGGTTATGCAAACCCCCTCCAGGACCAGGATTAGTAATCTGTATCCTAGACTCCTTGGCCCCACTACCTTCTTGCGTAAATGATGAAGTCCCGAATGACTCAGAGTGACTCTGCTGATATTTACCCAAGAAATAAGTTGTGGTGGTCGTCACGAACGTCATGAAGTAGATGCCGGTGAGGAAGGAGAACATGCCGATCATGATCATGCTCGTGTCACTCATCGAGCACCGCGTGAACAGCTTCACGCCGACGAAACTGGTGATGAAGATGACCGAGCCGGCGGCGTTCCCGTAGCCCACCTGCGTCGCACTCCAGCTCAGCGGCTCCACCAGCACGTACACGCTCAGGATCTCCACTCCACCCGTCACCGCCACGTCGTACAGGATGCCGGCAGCAAACAGGAGCGCGATGGTGGCCATGTCACTGTTCAGGATGCCGTTATTCTGACTGCTATGGCGTCGCTCCGGTGCGTCTGCGGACGACGTGTACGTGCTGACTTGCAGAACACACGTCGCGTACACGATACACAAGAAATACAGCAGCGCGCTCGAGCACGCGAGTACAACACCTGGTTTGTGTCCGAACGCGTGCAGTTGGAACAGGTGACCTGACGCCAGACTCCCCAGGAAGCCCGCGAGACCGTAGGTGAGCTCGGTGCGCATGATGCGCAGAGACCTGGCCTCCTCACTCGTGCTCAGCGACACGAGCGTTATCACGCCCGGCCAGTAGGACGAGAACCCGCCACAGAGTCCGTTCACGGTGGGAGCCAAGTACATCACTTCTACACTCCAGTCAAAAGCGATAACAAACAGGAGCAGCGCGCGCGAAACAAAGTAACCCACCAAAGGAACCACTACAGGAACCTTCCGGTAGCCCTTGTCTCCAATTCGAGCTAGCAAGATGGCTGGAATGATGGGCACCACCTTCACGATGATGTTAAACACCATGTAAAAGTGTGCGATGGACCTCTGTTCGTGCTCGTGGTGTCTGGGGTTCTCGTAACGCTGCTTAACAACCATCTGGAGGCCGGTGTCGAAAAACGAGCTGGCGACCTGCGCGCAAAACACCACAGGCTCCAGGTGGTTACGGAGCAACGCCATTTCCCAGCCAGGGTAAGAAGCACGTTGACAAAAAAGTTTGGGTCGTTTCGAGTCCCTCGGCTTTATTGGCGCTTCCGCACTTTCGTCACTCCCACATCTCAAACTCAACACCTCCAAATGAGCCAAGAGCAGGCGGGCAGTGCGTACGAGGTCGAGAATGAAATCAGTGTTGCAACCCCTGCGTGTTAGAACTCAAGCGTCATTCTTCATGGGGAAAGTTAAAATGCCACAAATTTAAAGTGAAATTCTCCCAGGACCACAACATTAATATATAGCTAGCTACCCTGTGAATAGGTCTGTATACAACTTCTGCTGTGCAAAAGGTTATTTTCTGATAAAATATAGACTTCTAGGTGTGTTTTCCCTCTGCTAACAGTTTCCTAATGGCACCTGTAGAAATGACTCTCACTCATTTGCCAACTGCTTAATCCTACTATCAGGAAGCCAGGAGCACATCTCAGCTCACCCCTGCATAGGCAGCACACACAACCGATCACACTCACATCCACACGAAAGGGCAGTTTAACACAGCCAATAAGCCTAAAATGCATGTCTTTGGACTGTAGGAGGAAACCTGAGAACCTGGAGGAAACCCACGCAAGTACTGTACATGCAAATTCCACACAGAAATGCCCGAGGCGGCGACTCAAACCCAGGATCTTCTCGCTGTGAGGTGAACGTGCTGACACTATGTCACCGTGCTGTATAGCATGATTAATGAGGTTTCGAAAGATTAAATCAGTGCTAAGGAGATAACAATGAAAACCACGAAACTATAATAGACCATAATAGAAGTGTATGAAGATAACAATACACAAGGAAACAATATAATATGTATGTGGATAAAAATAACCTGAAATAAAAATTTAAGAAGGTCAGGGTTGCATTGCGTCGATTGTAGATTGTGGTACTGTATGAGGAAGTCAGAAGTGGCAGAGAAGTATGTGACAGTGGTACAGGATTTGAGTATGTCCACTGTATTGGGTTAGCTGCAGAATTGTTTAGCTTTATCCTCCTGTAGAAGCACACACAAATATCTCTTATCAGACTGGAATATACCAAGCGATTCCCTAGTCTCAGTAGACATACTGGGAATAATTTAGCATAGCATAGCATCATCTTCCGCTTATCCGGGGCCGGGTCGCGGAAGGGAATAATTTAATCACTGTATTTATCTATTTAGCTATTTTTCTGCACTGAAAATGATACACTATTCACATGGTGTTTTCAGCGGTACCCTAAACTCTATTAAGATATAAATATTTTTGTAAGTGAGTGTATTAAAGTTTGAACCAGGGATGCTAAAATGGTAAAAACAACGTGAAAGGTGGAGGCTTTCATGTTGAAGCAGAATGTGTAAGATATTGTGGGTCAAAGCCACCAGGTGTCTGCCAAGTGCAGTTGAACTGGGTTTACTTTTTATGTGGGACAGAGGAAAAACTGAACAAAGGTGGATTTGGCGGATTCCAGAAAGAGGTCTCGAAAGTATGAATTGATGTGAATGAAATTAGTTGCAGTCACTGAAAAAATAACATTGTCACATCACACATAAACGTGCCTGAACAAATGCGTGGATTTCCAAGTGCCTACTAAAGAGAATGATACACAAGACTTTCAGTCGTTTAGTTTGCCTGGCTCTCTTACCTCTTCATCTGTGTACATCCTTATATGAGGTCCAATATTCTAAAAAGAGATTTTGTGCAAGCACTGCCAGAGTTGCATATATTCCATAAATTGTCATGAAATTGAATATATACTTTTTTAGATTTGCAGATTAATTGAGATTTAAACTTGTGCAATTTACATTTAAGGTTTAACAGGGCAGGCCTCGATTTGTTTTTGAAAAACTTAAGTTTAAAAAGGCGTACCATTATGTCTGTCAAATCTAAAGTACGCAGGGGGTGCGTACTGCAAGTAAGATGAAATGATGTGAATTTCTCAACCACAGCTGTATTTTTTTGCATGTAGTACAAAAGATATGGGTTATATCTAACGTGTAAAGGGAGTAGAATTTGAAAATGACTGCTTTTATTTTTTTTAACTCCCATGTTACAACAAAAAACCAAATCCCTGTTTAGTATATTGTGACTCTTATCTCTTGCTGAATTTGTAGTCACTGTGGAATGGTGACTCAGTGGTAATCACTGTTTTCTCACAGCGAGAGGGATCTGGGTTTGACTTCTTCAGCTGATAAAGGCGTTTCTTTGTGGAGTTTGCATGTTCTTCCCTGCTTGTGAGGGTTTCCTCTGGGTGCTCTGGTTTCCTCTCACAGACATGCACATTAGGTCATCTGGCTACTCTGAACTGCCTGTAGATGTGCATGTGAGGGTGAAGGGATGTTTGTGTCTGTGTTATCCCTGCAGTAGACTTGTGGCATGTTTTGGATGTACTCGGCTGCCCTCCTGAAGTCAGCTGGGTTTGACTCAAGCTTTCCCTAAGACTTTGATGGATACATTTTGTAGATAATAGATAGATACTTTTACATTAATCTTCTCTTTAATATTTCATAGAACTAAAAATCACATAAAATTGTGGCTCTTGTTTTTTTTTCCTCCCGGGGCTAGAAGCAGAATATGACCATATTCACATACACTACATGTCAAATGTTTGTGGACACATGACCATCACACCCACATGTGGACCTTCCCCAATCTGTTGTCACAAAGTTGAAAGCATACTATTGAACAGGATGTCTGTATTCTATATCATTACAATTTCCCTTATATGGAGCTAAGTGCCTTAATATATTACAGCATGACAATGTCTCTTCAAAAAGTGAGGTCAGTGAAGACATGGTTTGCCAAGATTGAAGTAGAAGTTCTCAAGTGTCCTGCCCAGCGCCCTGACCTCAACCCCACTGAACATGTTTGGGATGAAGTGGAAGACTAATTGGCCCTGAAGCCTTCTTGCCTGGCATCTGTGCATGACCTTGTTAATGCTCTTGTAGTTGAATGTGCAGATCACTAATTCAGTACAAGATTGAGTGTGTAATAGGTACATGAGTTAGAATAAGAGCTAAAGCCAGACTTTTATATACTTTCGCTTCGGAAGTCTATTGTTTGGTTTCAGGTGTGGTTATACCATGGCATGACACATGATAATTCATTCATTCATTCATTTTCTGAACCGCTTTATCCTAATTAGGGTCGCGGTGAGGCTGGCGCCCATCTCAGCCGACTCTGGGCGAGGGCGGGGTACACCCTGGACAGCTCG